>JAJHSJ010001524.1:0-200000 GCA_021015155.1 Magnolia officinalis | reverse complement strand
TTAGGTTAAATCAGATTTTATTTTCTATTATTTACTCTTAATTACATGGTGGGTTAGCATCTTTTATTAATTGAATTACTTTATGGACTCTTTCATAATCTCCATGTTGCATGCTAGGATTAAATCATGTGTCTTGCATCAAATTTGGTATCGAAGAATAGGTTTAGCATAGGATTTTTGTGTTGCACTTAGGTTAGAGTCACATCTAGGGTTAGTAGAGCATACATTGCATATAGGATCTAGGATCATATTGCTGAATTTTGTTCCTAGTTTGGAGTATCCCATTGCTGAATTTTTGGCTAGCGTTTTCCACTTATTATACCATTGCTGAATTTTCAGCATAGTAATCCCAGGTTGTCGCTGATGCAGGACAATTAACCACTTGCTCTAAAAGCTTGAACTGTTAAAGTATGGCGAATTAATCCCTTTATCTCATAGCCCAAGCCCACATTGCATGGGTTAGGACCTCGGCCGAACCCCTTCGTGGGCCCCAAATCACATGGGCTGCCCACCCCGAGTGTGTCCCCACATCCCACGGGCTACTCCACTCAAGCCCGATGTGAAATGCGCATTAATCACCCCGAGTGTCCTCCCACGGGCTACCCCACTAAAGCCCGGTGTGAAAATGCCACTGCACTAATCACCCCTAGTGAGGAGTCTCGAACACGAAACCTCCCGCTCTGATACCAATTTGATGCAGGACAATTAACCACTTGCTCTAAAAGCTCGAACTGTTAAAGTATGGCGAATTAATCCCTTTATCTCATAGCCCAGGTCCCACATCGAATGGGTTAGGACCTCGGCTGAACACCTTCGTGGGCCCCAAATCACATGGGCCGCCCACCCCGAGTGTCCCCGCATCCCATGGGCTACTCCACTCGAGCCCAGTGTGAAATGCGCATTAATCGCCCCCGGTGAGGAGTCTCAAACACGAGACCTCCCCCGTGGGCCCCAAATCGCATGGGTCACCCACCCCGAGTGTGTTCCCGCATCCCACGGGCTACCCCACTTGAGCTCGGTGTGGAAATGCCCCTGCATTAGTCGCCTTGCTGAATTTTTAGTTTGTAGTTTTCATATTACACTCTTACTGAATTTTCATCTTGGTACTCTTAAATTGCTATCCTGCTGAATTTTCAGCATAGTATTTTAGGTTAACTAGCGATTTTTCTCATTCCTATCCGATTCCGATTTTTCAACGTTGTCCCATTCCTATCCAGTTCGGTTCCTATACAGACACGTTGTGGTGTGATGTTTTACCTATGGATATAGGCCACATCATTTTGGGTAGGCCTTGGTTGTATGATAGAGACGCAACACTATTCGTTCGCTCGAATACGTGTTCGTTTCTGTATGACGGCAAAAAGATTGTCTTGAAACCTCCCACCTAAAAGCACCCCAGAAAAGGAGTACGTCAAGAAACGTGATCCTGAAGATGTGACGAAACTCTAGCTTTAGTCTCTTCCTATAGTTAATGCCAAAGAGTCTGTAAAAGAGAAACTGATTTGACGTTGTATACCCACATGGCAAGTGGCAAGTGAGGTCACACCTAAGGTTATTATAGAGATGACACCTAAGGTTACACACGAGGGTAGTGTAGAGTTACCATCTGAGGTAAGTCCGGTATTGGAGTCTAGTGTTGTTATTCCAGAGGACATACCAGATGAGCTTACACCCATGCAGGACATTCACATGTTGACTCTACTAAGCCGTCATCACAATCAAACGAGGTCCTCGGGGGGGGGGATTTGGTAAGGCGAGTAGATGAACCTATGACCCCTATAGATTACATACTCATGTCAATGCTCCATAGGCCTTCAAAGTCTACACATGCATCTACATGACATATGCATGACTTGCATGTAGAGATAAGAAAAAAAATCAATATAAGTAATGAAACATACAAAATGATTGTTGACTCACATTATAGGTTTAAAGAGTTTGTTATGGGTGATGGAGTTATGATTAGAATACATCCAAAAAGGATTCCAAAGGGAACCATAAATAAATAAAAGAAATTACACGCCCATAGCGTTAGACCGTATAAAATCTTGAAAAAAAAATGGGTCTGAATGCTTATTTGATATATCTTCCACCTAACATGGGTATCAGTTCCACATTTAATGTGGAAGATCTTGTACCATTTCATGGACCTTCCCCTAACCCTCACATAAACTTTGATGATGATGCCCCTTACCTGTACCATAATCCATGGCCATTACCTGACCCATCTTCTCAACATTTACCACTTATACCATCCATACCTACGAGAAGAGAGGAGATAGAGGATATCTTAGATGAAGAAGTGGTTTCCACACGACATGGAGGTTACTAGGAGTACCTGGTTAAGTGGAAGGGCAGACCAAAGTCAGACAGTACGTCGATCACAGAGGCGAAGCTTCAGCAACGAGACCCGAATCTCCTCGAGCATCACCGCAACTTTATTTCGCCAGATGCAAAATCTCCTCAGCCGATGGGAATTGATTAGGACATCCGACCTCCATACCAGAGGAGGGTTGAGCCAATTTCCTTATGACTAGACGACCATTACATGGGGCCCACTTAGCCCAATTCACACTTCTAGCTACGTTAAAGACCCCACGTGCATGTTCGTGCATCTTTGAAAACCCCACACTAGGAAGATGCACGTGGGCTGCATATAGGAGCTTGATGGACACATCAGACTGTTGGATCGGTTGGACACGATGTACGGACCGTTGGATCATTATCGAACATCTTAATCGTGGACCCCATGGGCCACGAAATAGTTTAGTTGTTTAGATTGTTTACATGCTTCGTTATTTTGGTATAACTTATATTTGTGTTGAGATTAGGGAGTTAGGAACAACTTTTAATTTATTAAGTGTCTTTATGTTGAGAATCTTATTTGAGAGCGCCTTTTTGCAAAAGGTCTTTTCTAAGACTACAAAAGAAGAAAGGGGGTATGTGAAGCCCTAATGCCATTATTTTGAAGAAAAAAAAGTTGTGTTATCTCTTCTTCATGTGATTTGAAGAATACTCCATGTGATCTGGAGCTTGGGTGTGGTGTGATTCCATTCCCCATTCAACAAAGGTGCGAAGCTTCCATCTATCATCTTCCTTTTTATCCAAAAAGAGGTATTTTCCCAAAAATTTCCTCTCTTCTTCCCTTCCTATCCAAAACCATCCAAATTATCTTTTTCATTAACTTTTCATCATCCTACTTCAACCCCAACCAAAATTAACCATTGAGGACCCCAAAATCTCTAACTTCCCTTCATCCAAAACCTTAATTCCCCTCTACCAATACCGAAATCCATTAATCCCCTTAACCAGTCCACCCAATTTATTCCTAATTTCAACCAATCCACCCAATTTATTCCTAATTTCATCTTTTTCTCAAATTCTAAAAATTCCCAATTCCCATGAACCCTGATTTTCCAATTTTCATATTTCCCCCTTCCTAACCTTATAATCATAGATCCTACAAGTCAGTCCCTTGAGTGTGGAACGTGCCTATGCTAAATTAGAAGTTTTATCCTTCCATATGGCTTAATTTTAATTGATTTATGTGATTTCTTAGCATACGGGCATGTGATTTAGGTTAAATCATATTTTATTTCTTATTATTTACACTTAATTACATGGCGGGTTAGCATCTTTTATTAACTGAATTACTTTATGGACCCTTTCATAATCTCCATGTTGCATGCTAGGATTAAATCATGTGTCCTGCATCAAAAGGTTTTCATCAGCATAAACCCTACCCATCCTTATACTTTATGCTCCTCCCTCCATGTTACACTCAACTTCAAGAAACCATCTTCTTAAAACCACCTATTGTGAGACCAAAATAGAGGACCAACTGGATTCCAATAATTCTAAGCATATAGGGCATGCCCTAATGCAGGTCTCGGAAAGATTAATTGAACTACCCCATATGGTGACTTTCCAAAGCCAGGGATATTCCAAGTACATCATTGCCCTTGCTGATTTGTAGACCATGCACATCATTGGACCTTGTTGATCAGTAGACAACATGAATTGGCCGCCACAAAGAGGATGACCAATCAAATTTCCTTTTCCAAAGCGGATTTGGACAGGGTCTTCAACAGCAATATTTTATAAGACCCATTTTTCACCCAACTAATCCCAAAAAGTCCAGCAAGTGATTACAATGGCTCTAGTTAAGTTAGAATGAAGGAACAAATGATCCACCATCTCCTCATCCACACTTAAACATGGGGCGAATCTGCCCAACTTTTCTCAACAAGGATCCTAGAGAAGATTGAGTGGAGAATTTACCATCCAACGATCACTTCCAAACTTTCCTATCCTCCAAAGTCGTATCAATTGTAACCTCGTTTAGCTCTCCTTTGAAGTTGATATAGCCGATCGCTTCACGTATCAGTAAGATATCTATTGGTCCTTTTTTCGAGTTAATGAACACTACATATACAGTTTCCACGAGCCTGTGTATCAATGTAACATCCCGGATTTTTGCCAACCTGGGATTAGACGTCCTTAGGCAATGGGTCGATCCTAACACCTTATTAACTTGTCAGAACTGAATCCCACAGTCTAAAATCGCTCCTTAACCCATTTCCTTCGCAAATCTCCCCTTTCACCACCTTGTTCTTTAAATTTTCTAAGTACTTTCACATTAGACACTATCTTAAAGTTTAGGTAATGAAGAACAATACTTAAACTAAACATTGCTACACAGGATTAAGCACCACCTCAGACCGAAATCACCCGGGACTAAATCCTTTAGAAATTAGGTGAGAATTAGCCAGTGTTAAACTAGAGTACCTGTGAAATTAGCACCAATCACTTTAAATACGATCTGCAAGACCCAAAACTTGTAGAATCATTGACGCTAGGTTACCCTAAAATCTAGGATCAATCTCATTACCCGTCTGCTCTCGGGAGCATCACGAAACTCCGTATCAGATCTGGACCGCACATCGGAAGTCCGATGAACATGAAGTTAAGGAATTAGGACCGCCTTGCTGGGCTTGACAACCATCTCGGAAATCAAATCCAGACAGTGTCCCACGGCTGTTCGCTTGAGTCCGAAGCGAGAGAGTGTAAAAACACTTGTTTTCTTTACAAAATAAATATCTTGAATAGTAATCTGGCACGTGTCGCTTGCGGATCAGTTTTAAGCAACCAAACCGTCAGAATCAGACCAAATTACACCTCCGGATCAGGAGAAATTTCATACACATATCCATGTACTCGGAATCTCCGATCGAGATCCGCTGACCGTTGAACTGAAACTGGTCCGCCTTTTGTGATCTGGAATCCCGACCGAAACGAAAACTTAACTAAATGTAGATCCGGTGTCGGTGAGCTTAAGTCCGACCTTTGGCTCAAGGAGGCCCGCCAGAAGTCCTCCGTTGAGCTGGAAAAGGTCCGCTTTGGTTATAACCTAAGTAAACCTTGTCCAGAAGTCTAATTTGGTAAGTTTTTAGGCTATATAAGGACCTTAGAAACCTCTCTCATAGCCATACGAATTTGAGAGAAACCCTAGAGAAAGAAGAGCAGTCCTGACATAGGGGTCATTCACCAATCATTGAGCCTCCTAGAGTTAACACAATCCAAATTCCCAACGCGCTTTGTTGAGAAGATGCCATTTCCACTCACTTCACGCACAAATAGCAGCCATGGACTGCTATGTTAGGCATGTGTTGAAGATGATGGACACTAAAGATTTTGTCAAGGCAGGTCACCCAACAAAAAGTCAATGCCAAAGAGCCCTTGATCTTCCATATCCTAGCTCTACAAGACTCAATTCTGCCAGGAAATTATACAACAATAAAAAGAAAACTCCTCATTTGGTTACAAGGCCAAACTAGGAAACTACGGCTGTCATTGGCTTCGCCTGGAATATAATAAAATTTAAAAATAAAAATAAAACTTTTAGCTATGGCAAGGAGATACCTAAAAGCCATCCATCACATCTTCCCTTAGATCTGTTTTCACAGCAATACTCCAGACAATCTGAACTCCCACCCGAGAAAGACATTATTACACTGAAACCTCCTTTCCAGCACCATCCTCTAATGGGCCAACAAAGTTTGCATCCATCACAGCTTCCCTTAGATCTGTTTTCACAGCAATACTGCAGACAATCTGAACTCCCACCCTAGAAAGACATTATTACACTGAAACCTCCTTTCCAGCACCATCCTGTAATGGGCCAACAAAGTTTGCAGTGGACATTGGTGTTAGATTGAAATATCAGGTGTTAACATTGTCTATAGAGCCTTTGTTTAAAAAGGTGATTTTAGTTCCACTCCTTGGAAGTTGTCTTTCATTGTAAATAAAATGAAGGCTATGTTCTCATCTTTAGAGGCTTCATTTGAGCATATTTCGAAGGAAGCCAAGTCTATAGCTTCTCCACCTAACAATACAAGTCAGAATTCCTAGCCATAAATTGAAGACTGTGATTGACGAACCAAGGGATAAAAGTGACAATCAGCGTCGATGCATTGGTTTCTTAAAAGAAAACACAGGTAAAACCACCAGCAAGGCCAACTAAAAAGGCCCCAAAAAAACACAACATATATTAATCTTGTGGTCATATTTTCAGGCCAAAAACAACAAAATCTTCCAAAATAGAAGAAATAGTCCTCATAGATCTCAGAAAAAACTTTGACGCAAGTGAAAGATTGCGTAAAACACCTGGAACGTGGTCTTGAGTCCCAACAAAATTTGAAGAAATATGACCCCTTTTCCGGCATCATTTTTTACCAACTTCTTGTACAACATTTATGCATTATGTCTTCCATGTTATGGCTTAGAAAGCATATTTTGCATCACCTAAGCTGGCCCCTTGGAGTTGTCTTGATTAATGTATAGATGCCCTTTATGGATTGTCTTCTTGTTTTTGTTTCTTAATGACATGACTTTTTTTACCAATAAAAAGAGGTTTAAAAGGCCTTCTCACATAGCTCTCTTGTAAACATCATCCACCTTGTAAAATAAAGATTTCACACAAAAGATTTAAAAGACACCTAACAGCATCATCAAAACATACAAACATAGAGCAGCTCAATCTGAAGAAACTAAATGAGAGCAAAGCTTCCTAAACCTTCTCCAAGCTTTACAAATCATCAAAATCTCATTCCTCCGATCATTGAAGGGCTTTTACATCTTCTTCCGACCATCAAGGGGTTCAGATCATCTTATTCATCCTACCATTAAGGGGCCATTCTGGTTCGTCTTCTTCCTCCTACCATTAATGGTTTTCTTACCCCATCCCCCTTTTCTATCTTCAACCATTAAGGGGCTGTTTTGGATAGGCTGTCACTAGGTCAGATTCAGGTCGGGTTCAAGTTGGGTCCTGGTGCATCTAGAGATGGACCCACCTAAGTTGTTTGGGTTCCGGTCCTGCCATATCTGTGTTTTGAGGCCCCGGACACAAATCCAACCAGGTTTGGGTAGCTGTCAGATAGGCTGACTCTAGGTTCAATTCAGGTCTGGTTCAAGTTGGGTCCTGGTGCATCTAAAGATGGACCCACCCAAGTTGTTTGGGTCCGGGTCGTGTTTTTTTTTTTTTTTTTTTTTTTTTTTGGAAGAGACAGGGTGTCCCCACCTCTTTTTGAAGTGAGACTAATCCATGCAGATACACGCAATCACCCACAACCACATGTATCGGGTAAAGCCAAGGAGGGGAATCGAACCCTCACCTATAGGAAGCAAACCTACGGTGAAGACCATTCGCCCAAACCTCGTTGGGTTTCGAGGCCCCGGACACGAATCCAACAAGGTTCGGGTAGCTGTCAGGTACTAAGACCCTATCTACAGGTTGGGTTGTGTTTGGACAGGATCTTACCTAAGATCATACTGATATTTCAAAGATTATAGGTCAACGGATCCTTCTAAAAACAGTACAGCTAAATAGGAAAAACAAGAAAGTGTCAGCGACCACTGTAGTAAATCCTAAACAAGTTCTCATTCATCAAAAAGTTATATACAAGTGCCTAAGGCCATATGTAGAGAAAATGGCAATGCCTCCAAACCAGTGAAACATGCTTTCAGTCCACACTTACAGATTGCCAAAAAAAAGACTTTGCATTGAAGTTATAGCAAGCAGTTTCACATGGCTACCTGTGCTAGATGGGTCCATCCCTCAAGGAAATTGGGATCAAGTCGTATTGATTTCATATGTGCTTCTTCAGCTCTTTTATACTCACCAATTGATGATAGTGCCAAACCCTACAATGAAACCAAAATTACCTTTCCATCAATGGTAATAATACTTTATTGAAAAGGAAATTAGTGAAATTGCATCTATCTGGAATAATTTGAACTCATGAAGAAGCCACATACAACTTGTAGTACTTACTAAGTATGTGTATGCAGATTTGTTATCCCTATCAAGCATCACACATGATGACAGGTCTTCTACAGCAGCGGTGTAATCTTTAAACTTGAAATTAACAATTCCTGCAATTTTTTCAGCCATATTGTCACCCGTGTTGTTTTTACTTCTTTTAATGCACTAATCCGAAGTTTCTTGAAGAAAAAAAAAAAGTGTAGAAGACAAAAGTTAACCATCACTTAAATAGGTGTCTACAATTACTTTTGCAAATACACAAAAATATAATGCTGGTTGAAGTGTAAACTATAGTACTTTTAATGTGCATCTGATGTAGTCTAGTCAATTTACTGTTGGTGACAGGGACATTATCATGCTGGTGTGATAATTATTATGCTGCTTAGTCGACGATGTACTTGAAGACCCCTAGGTCATTTGGATTGGGGGCATAAAGATTTCCATGGAATTCCGATCTCCACTTTACGACTTTTGTATTTGGAGCTGCTGGAAATTGGAATACCCAGATATTCAAATGCTTGATAGGCAACACGATATCCCAAAATTAGGGAATGACAATGCCCAAATGACCTACGATTTTCCAATTTCCACTAATGATTACCCCCACTCGTGGTATGCCAAAATGGTTACGAAATGGTAATAGTGGTAACCATTACGCATAACAGGGCCAAAATGGCCATAATGGCCGTTATAGAAAAAATGGCCTGTAACAGCCCCAAAACATTTTTAAAAAAATAGCCGTAACGGCATTATGGCCCGTATTGTAACAGTAGTAGCGGTGGTCATTATGGCCACCGTTACCATTATGGAACTCCTTGCCCCCACTTGAGAGGGATGCACAATCAAAGGTGGGAAATGCGTGATGGTTGAGACCATCTGACAAAAGTAACCTTTTGAGAGGGATCGACAATCGCAAGTGGGACCCACATGGAGGGTCTAAATTGATGATAGCATAGATAGTAGTATGGTCAATTTGGACCATCCATTTCCCTAGCCATTGATTGCACCGCCAAGATCACCGAACCAACGTGATTTCAAAAGAATGGACAATAAAAGGTGGGGCCCACATGATGGATGGTGTAGATTAACAAGCAGATCATTTATAGAATGATCAATATAGACAATCCATTTCCCTAGGCACTTATTGGACAGAGAGAATCATCCGAGCAAAGTGATTCTCGGATAGGGAAAAACAGTCAAGGTGGGACCACATGATTGATGGTTGATATCCATGATAGGACCATTTTTAGTTTTGATCAATATGTATCGTCCATTTCTACAAGCATTGATTGGAAGATTAGGATCATCTTATCAAGGTATCTTTTTAGAAGGACGAGCAATCAAGGGTGAGACACATATGATAGATGGTCTAGATCAATGATCATGCAGTTTGTAATATGATCAACATGGAGTGTCCATTTCCCTAGGCATTGAATGGCCAATTGTATCATCCAGCAAAAATGATCTTTTAAAGAGATGAGCAATCAAGGGTGGAACCACATGATGGAGGGACTAGATCGATCAGACTGTTTGCAATGTGATTGATATGGAACATCCATTTACCTAACTATTGAATGAATGAACCGGATTGACTAACAAAGGTCACTTTTTAAATTAATGGGCAATCAAGGATGCCACATGATGGATGGTATAGATCAATGGTCTAACTGTCAGTAGCATGATCAATATGGACCATCCATTTACCTAACACCATTGAATGGATGTTTAGGATCATCCAACAAAAATGACTTTTACAATGATGGAAAACTAAGAGTGGGACACAGATGATGGATGGTCTAGATCAATGATCCAACCCTTTATAGTATGATTAATATGAATCATTTGTAGCATGATTAATATGAATCATCCATTTCCCAAACTACGGAACGACGGGATCATATGACAAAAGCGAGTTTAATAGTAAAGGGCAATCAAGGGTGGGACCTAAATGATGGATGGTCCATATCAATGATCAGAATGTATATCAAGTGATTGATGTGAAATGTCCATTTCCATAGTCGTTGAGAATCATCACAAAATTAATCTTTCCAGGGGGGTGAACAATTAAGGTGGGATCTACATCATGGATCGACTATATTAGTGATCAGACCACTTTGCAGTCTGTTCAATAACACTTGTGATTAGGTTTAGGTAATTGAGATCGGATTCACAATCACCTACTCCAAAATGTTACATAGACATAGTTATGATAATTCTCATTCATTCTGTAATTCCTTTTTTTATAAGTAACAAGTTCTCAAGGCGAACAAGATCCACAATCACAATGCTAGTAACATGCATTTAGGACCTTCCCATGCATATCCTTGTTATTTTGGAACAGTGAAAGAGGGAAAACAAACACTAGATGCAGGTTCCATTCCTTGCGATTCCCAAGACAGATATCACGCTTGTTAGCTCCTATGATGGGCAGACACGAAAATATAAGGATACTCATACGAGAATGGATATGACTCCATTTCTAAAAACTCAAGCATACAGGAACAAATACGTATACATGAATCCCATTTGCAATATGATACCAGTACTTAATTTTATCATGAAAATCTCTTACCATTCCTAGAAAAAAAAAAAATTAATTAAATAACAGACACCGCCTACGCATACGTGAACCCCATTTGCAATACAATATCCGTACTTAGTTTATAATGAAAATATTCGATCATTCTTAAAAAATTTTAAAATAAAAACTAACAGACACACACTAACACATGTAGAAAAATATGCATATCGTCTCACACAAACACACACACACACACACACACACACACACACACACAAACATGACAAGAATGTTGGAAAAGGGTCAGAATTTCCATAAAAAGAAACAACATACTGCAATAGCATTTAGTCATACACAAGTAGGTGTTTTGGCACACCAAGTGCACACCTAGGCGTTTTGGCCTAGGTGTGTGCCTCACCTAGCCCTAGGAGAGACATTGGCCTTAGGCATGAATCTAGGAGTGCCAAGGCATGCGCCTAGCACCTAGGTACACCTAGCCGCATCTCCATGACATTTGCCATTTTACACCCTTACGGGTAGTGTATGCAACATCAATAATATCGGAAGACATTTCTGGTATCACACCCCGGGGAGTACCCCCACTTATTGGTGTCGACGACAATGTTCAAAATATCGGTATCGCATTGCGTATCACACCCTTGGGATAAGGATACATATCGGTTATCGCGCAAGAATATATCGCGTGTATCGCATGATGTATCGTTGTCATTGGAAACATGGAAAAACATTGGGAAATTGGTCGAGTTTTTCAACGAAACTAACATGATTGTTAAAAAAAGACATCAGTACACAATTATAAATCAAAACATTACAAAAAACAAGTACACATAATAAGTTTTCTTTGTATGGGGTCTTAATCTGTGCGTTGTCTAACTGAATTGATGCAAGAATATTCAAAGTCTATTAATATAATTTCTAAATGTAATAAGACGAGAGGAAACACAAGCAATATATTTAAAAGCAAAAGAAGAATCAGTAGATCAGGTTGCATACATGTTTGATTTTATGTTTGGACACAGAATGCAACCGATTTACAAGAAATTGGGAAATTTCGATTTTATTTTTTTTTTGCCGCAACTTGGCTCATCTCCTCCAAATCTCGAAATTGAAGCTCTCAATCAATGATTTTTTATGCAAAACATGAAAAATCTTGGATTTGTAACAATTTGACACTGATTTAACATGATTTACAGAAGGGAAAAAAAAAAAAAAAAAAGGATCGAAAATCGAAAATGCTCACCAGTTGAACATGTGGGATATATCCCACTACTAGTGTGTTTCATATCGCACAGGTGGGATACAAGATATATCGTGGGATTATCGGCCGATATCATCAATATTTAAAACACTAAAAAAGAAAAATGAAAATGAGAGAGAAAGGAAGAGAGAAGAGAAACCAACGTCAGTACTGTGTACACGACAAAACTCTATGGGCCCCACGCTGACGATTTATTTTGCCATATCATTTTAGGGCATGAGCCCAAAAAGAAGCAAATCCAAAGCTCAAGTAAGACGCACCATAGGAAGCAGTGGGGATAATGATGCCCATCGTTGAAACCTTCCTAGGGCCCACCTTGATGCTTATTTGCCATCCAACCCGTTCATAAGATCGCACGGACACGGACGAAGGGAAAACACAAATATCAGATTGATCCAAAACTTTTGTGGCCCCCAAGAAGTTTTCAATGCTAGGCTTTCAATCCCCAATGTTTCATGTGGGGGTGGTCCACTTGAGCTTTGGATCTACCTCCTTTTTGGGCTCATGCCCTAAAATCATCTGGCAAAATGGATTGACAATGTGGAAGAAGCACATGCATAATGGTGGGACCCACAAAGTTTTCCCACGTATACACATTACCGACATCGGTGTTGTGTTCTACACGCAATCTGAATCCCTCTCTTCCTACTATCGTAATAACTCATACAACCACAGTGCAGCCTAGTCTTTCGAAATGAAAAGTTGTGAGCAATGACGTATCATTCATCCATGCTATTTAAAAGGTGGGCCCCACCGAGATGTTTATGCAAAATCCACCTCAACCACCAGGTGCATCGCCCCATGTTAGGCTTAGGGCCCAAAAATTAGACCCATCCATGATTCAAGTGGACCGCACGATTGGAATAGTGTACAAGGCAATGCTCATCCTCCAAACTCTTTCCCTTGTGTGGCCCACGTGAATCACGAATGGGCCTAATTGTTGGGCCCCATGCCTAAATATTGTTATGGCATCCATAATGGTTGGAGTGGATTTCATATAATTATCATGGGGGGACCATGTAAATAATCAACGGTGAACGTCTCTCTCCAAAGTATTTCCTTTCATGTGGCCCACCAAAATCACAAGGTCAACCAAATTTTTTGGCCTTGGGCCTAACACGAGATTGCACATCTAATGGTCAGAGTGAAATTCACATACCACATCATGGTTAGTCCCTCTCCAAACCGTTCAGAAGTTAATATATCTTAAAATTAAAATAAAATAAAGTTTACAAGACCCCTAATTTTTTACAGGGCCCACCTTGATGTGTATGTGAGATCTACACTAATCATTAGATATGCAATCTCACATTAGGCCCAAGGCTAAAAAATCAGGTTGACCCGTGATTCAGGTGGGCCACAACACCAAAGGAAATAGTTTGCAGAGAGACACCAACCCTTGATTTTTACATGGCCCACCGTGATATTTATGTGAAATCCACTCCAACCATTAGATGCCACAACAAAATTTAGGCATGGGACCCAAAAATCAGGCCCAAACATGATTCAGAGGGGCCGCACCAAGGGAAAGATTTTAGAGAGTGAGCACTACCCGGTACATTGTTTCTAATCGTGATGTTCAGTTGAATTGAGGATGGGGATGATTTTTGGGCCTTGTGAATATGGGGTGACGCACCTAGCGAACAGGGTAGATTTCAGACAAATCTTAGTGGGAGCCAACTGCCCACCCAAGTCGGGATTTGGGACCCCTTACTAACTTTCCAAATTTGTAATAACACTTGGATGCACATGTCCAATGAAATTGTACACGTGTCATATATTAACTCAAATTTCATTGTATGTGTCATATATTAACTCAACTTCGACCAATTAAATTATGGAACCCATTATGGCCAAGTCATGGTCCAAAAATCAGATTGTTTGAATGATCCTCACCTTCGATTCATGAGCACTTATTTATTGAAACAGGACCATTGGATTTTTTTTATTCTTAATTGTCCAATAAATGTCCACCAATCTCATTTGGACAAGGAAATAAACCAAATTTTTTAATATGAGACATAATTTAAACGATTTAATTTCAATTATTTGTATACCATGTGTGCAATTTAAAAAAATAAATAAATAAAAATTAATTGATTGTGTTTTTCATATATATCTTCTATGATTTACAAATTATATGAATTAATTTGAATATAGTTGCATCACTTCTGTTAGACAACACATAGTTTAGGACCTTATGTAAGGAAACTTATTATGAGCACTTGTTTTTTGTGATTATTTTATTTTTATGTGTGTGGTTTTCAAGTGTGTGATGATGTCGTTTTTAACATCTCCTGAAGTTTCATTGAAAAATTCAACCAATTTCCCAATGTTTCCCAAAAACAATGAAACATTACATGATATTTCCCATGCAATAACCGATATGTTGCCGTATACCAAGGGGGCGATACATCCGTCGATACCAATACAGAAAACAGTGCTTGTGTATCTCATTTTTATGGTTTTTTGGATATTTCACCACCCTTTAACGATGTAAATGCATAAGAGGCTCTTTTAAACCCCATTTCATCAACTATCCCCAAATTTCTTGTCTCATTTCTTTTCTTGATTTCTTCTTCCAATAGTGAGTTAAGATCATCACCGCACATGAGATTGGTGCTGTATTGGAGCTTTCATGGTGCCGCAGAAGAGATAAAAAAGTTAAAAAAACTATTTGAGCTTGAATGGGTGCCGGATTGGAGCTTTCATGGTGGGTCCGATTAGATTTTGAAGAACATCTTGGGTAAGTTCTACACCATTATTGCTTTATTGGTCAATTTATTTGATTCTAGTGGCGGTTTCTTCTTTCTTTAATGATGACTTTCACATCTACAACCATTCCTTCGAAGGATCCCAAGTGGAAATATTCTCATCTGAAAGATCCAAATGATTAGAATATGGTGACTTGTAGTGTTTGCGGCTAAGTCAAGGGAGGATTTGCTAACAAAAACAACATCTTGTTGACATTGGATGAAATATGACCACATGCCCGAAGGTCCCCAATGAGGTAAAAGATGAAATAAAGGCATACATGATGAATCTAAAAATGAAAAAGGATGATAGGACAAGAATGATAAATGATAGTGTATTCAATTTTCTTAGGATGAAGAGGATGATGATGATGGGGAGCAGTTCAATTTGTTAGAAGTATTAGTGGTAATCAGGGTGTGACACTTTCTAGTAGTAAACAACCTCACCAAACAAGTCCAATGAATGCCTTTGCAACCCCTGCTCCAGAAGATGTAGCAAGAAAGGTGAAGAGAAAGGGTAAAGGGAGAGTACAAACCAGGATGGAAAACAAATACCAAAAAGAAGATCGAGAGAGAATTAGTCGATACATCTAGATGGTTTTATCTGGATGGAATAGCATTTAACACAGTCTATTTGACTAGTTTCAAAGAAATGGTCGATGTTGTAAGGCAATTTGGACATAGGATGAAAGCTACTATTTATCATGAGCTACGTATACCTTTCTTGAAAAACAAGGTCATGCACACAAAAGATTTTCTGAAGACGCAAAAAGAGGAATGGGTGAAGTATGGGTGTACGACTGCGTAAAATGGGTGGACAAATCAACAACCGAGAACATTAATTAATTATTTTAAATTGCCCAATTGGAACAATGTTTTTGAAAACCATTGATGCATCATCATATGTGAAGACTAATGAAAAAAAAAAAAAATTGAGCTATTGGATGGAGTGGTTGAATGGGTTGGGGAATGTTGAAAGGTTGATAGTTGAATAAGATCCATTGGGTTGAAGACCAAGCAATAAGGCGCATGATCTCTCTCTCTCTCTCTCTCTCTCTCTCTCTCTCTCTCTCTCTCTCTCTCTCTCTCTCTCTCTCTCTCTCTCTCTCTCTCTCTCTCTCTCTCTCCTCTCTCTCTCTCTCTCTCTCTCTCTCTCTCTCTCTCTCTCTCTCTCTCTCTCTCTCTCTCTCTCTCTCTCTCTCTCTCTCTCTCTCTCTCTCTCTCTCTCTCTCTCTCTCTCTCTTCCATCTTTCTTCTCCTTCTTCTTCTTCCTCTCATTGTAGTCATTGGCCCTCGAGATTAGCAAAATGTAGTTGTTTAATAGGTATCAAAGCCTAAATGCTCCTAGGGTTTCTAATTCTTGGATTTCTTTTTCTTCTTCTTTTTCCTTCATTTTTTTCTTCTTCAATTTTTTTCATTTTTTGAAGATTTTTATGAAGGACTTGCTGATTTTTGTGTTGCCTTGAGTAGGGTTTGCTAGATTCTCTCTTGACGCAGTTTTTGTTTTGCCTTGGCTAAGGTTGCCGGATTTTTCCTATGGAAGCAAGTTTTTGTGTAGCCTTGGCTAAGGTTGTTGGATTTTTGTGTTGCATTGGCTAGGGTTGCTGGATTTTTATTTTATTTTTTTTTTTTGTGGAAGCATATTTTTATGTTGCCTTGGCTAGGGTTTGCGGGATTTTTTATGTCAAAGCAGATTTTTGTGATGCCTTGCCTAGGGTTTGCTGGATTTTTTATGTTGAAGCAGAATTTTGTATTGCCTTAGCTAGGGTTTGCTGATTTTTTCTATTAGAGCAGTTTTGTGGGTACTTTTTGTATTTCCCTTCCTAATCCTCGGTGGTTCCCCTCTTTATTTTCTTTTTCTTTCCTTCTTTTTCCTCTTCTTCTTCTTCCTCTTAACTCCATAAGTTGTATTCTTCTAATCTTTGTCAACAAGTGGTGTTTCTCGACAACTAATGGAGACCTATAGGATGACTTGGAGAAAGCTTACAACAGAGTCCCTAGTGAGTTAATCTAGTTGGTCTTGGGAAAGAAAGGAGTTCCAACAGGATATATTGACATGATTAAGGATAGGTACGAGAGAGCGGTAACAAATGCGGAGACCACTAGTGGAGAGAAGTGAGTTCCGAATTACAGTAAGCTTGCACCAAGGGTTGGCTTTGAGCTCATACCATTTCACGTTAGCTATGGATGAGTTAACAAGGCATTTGTAGGAAGTGATCCCATAGTGCATGTTGTTTGCAGATGACATTGCTTTGATAACAAAACGAGGGAGGGCATAAACACAAAGGTAGATTTATGGAGGGGTGCATTAGAATCTAAAGGATTTAAAATTAGTCAGACTAAAACAGAGCACATGGAGTGCAATTTTAGTAACAATAGGAGTGGGAACAAGGAATTAATTAAGATTGTTGACCGGGAAATTCCCAAAATGAGCACTTTCGATGCCTTGGGTCAATAATTCAAGAGTGGAGAGATTAAGAAGGATGTCACCCATAGAATTCAAGTTGGTGGAAGAAATGAAGATTTTCCTTTGGAGTTTTATGTGATCATTGTGTACCACTCAAACTAAAAGGGAAATTATGTAAGATAGCTATCAGACCAGCCATGCTTTATCGGACAGAATGTTGGGCAGTTAAAGAACAACACTTTCATAGGATGTGTAGATGAAATGAGGATGTTGAGATAGATAAGTGGCAAGACAAGGAAGGATAGGAATCAGAAATGAATGAATTTGAGGGAAGTTAGGAGTAGCACCAATAGGTAATAAGATAAGGGAAAGTAGACTTGCATGGTTTGGTCATGTGCATCGAAGACCAAGAACTGTCAGTTAGGAGTGTGCCGGTACAAGTTGAATGCTCTAAAAGGGCAAGGGGAACACCCAAAAGGATGTGGGTCGAGGTAGTAAGAAAGACTTGATGACCTATGGTCTAACTAAAGTTATTGCCCTTGATCAAAGTGTCCCGTATCGGTATCGGTTGGCGTAACGGTGCCCTCCGAAACCGATACGGATACGGGGGTGTAACGGCGATACGGGGGCATAACGACCCATAACGGCGCTTTTTTTTTTTTTTTTTTGCCAAAAAAATATGAAAAAATATAGATTAAATCTGGAATATTCTAAGCATTCCAAATATGCATTCATTTATAAATTAGAACATGTTTATGGTGGTGTAATGGTCCATTCTTTGGTGAGAAGTTGTATCGAACTGTCTGATGAATTTATGAACCAGATAACTTGAATTTGACTACAAAATTCATATATTTAATTTTCTAAATATCTAATTTATATACTTAACAACTTGATATTATTTCTCCCAATAGTTCTTTAAAAAAATGAAATTAAATTCAGGTATATGGCATTGCTAATTTGGGGCTGACTTGGAGGACCAATCTATGCACCAAATCAGCCTCAAATTCATGCAATTTATTGTCATTATCCCACTTATGAATTGGTGAACATTTATTGGATAGTGAATCATGAAAAAAAAAAATCAGAAGGCCTTATTTTAAAAAATAAAAGTCCACAAATTAACAATTAAAACTATTCAAACAATTTGATTTTGGCATTGTGAGTTAGCAATTGCAGTCCATAATTTAATTGCTAAATTTTAAGTTAACATATGTCTCGTGTACAATTTTTTAAGGCTCGAATTAGGCAGGACTCGGATTGTGAAGTGTAGCACGTGTCAAATTTTTTTGGGCCCCACCCGTGATGAATGTGTTATATCCACACCGTCCATTCATTTTGCCAAATAATTTTAGGGTATGAGCCCAAAAATGAGGCACATCTAAAGCTCAGGTGGACAGTACCATAAGAAACAACAATAATTAAACGTTCACCATTAAAAATTTATTGGGGGCTACAAAAGTTTTAGATCAAGCTGACATGTGTGTTTTCTCTTCATCCACGTCAGTGTGACCCAATTAATAGGTTAGATTGAAAATAAACATTACAGTGGACCTTAAGAAATTTTTAATGGTGAGCATTCTATAACCACTGTTTCCTATGGTGTGGTCCACCTGAGATTTGGATATTATTAATTTTTTAGATCCTTACCTAAAATGACGTGGCAAAATGGATGGACGACATGGATAAAATATATACATCATGGTGGGGCCCACTTGAGTTTGATCAGATCAGATCAGATTGGATGGAAAATAAACGTTACCGTGGGCCCTACAAATTGTTTAACGGTGAAAATATTATCTCCGCTGCTATTTTTGGTGTGGTCCAGATGATCTTTGGATATAATTCATTTTTTGGGTAGTGCTCTAAAATGATCTCTGAAAATAGATGAACGGTGTAGATGTAATAAATGCATCACTGTGGAGCCCATATAACTTTGATCTCCTTTGAACCGTTCATACAACTCGGAGCTCGAGGAGTGTCAGCGCTCATCTCAGCGTGACACGTACCTACGGCGCTGGTGCGCGGTACGCCTGGAAAAAAAAAAAAGCCGAGAGAGGGAAACCGAAAAGAAAAAAGAGGGAAAGAAGAGAGAAGAAAAAAAGAGGGAAAGAAGAGAGAGAGAGAGAGAGAGAGAGAGAGAGAGAAGAAGAAGAAAGAGAAGAAGAAGAAGAAGAAGAGGAGGAGGAAGATGGCCGCAGCTGGGCCGCAGCTGCCTGAGAAGAAGAAGAAGAAGAAGAAAAGAAAGGAAGAGGTACGTTTTTTTTTTTTTTTTTTTTTTTTTTTTCAAGGCGCCCGTAACAGCCGTTACGGGTCCGTAACGGCCGTTATGGTTGCAAAATCGGGCATCGGCCGATACGACCCTGTATCGCGTAACGGTTCCCACCGTTACCGTTACGCATCGCCCGATACGTAACCGATTTGGAACACCTTGCCCTTGATAGAGTCGACTAGCGGGAAAAGATTCATCTAGCCAACCCCAATTAGTTGGAATAACACTTAGATGATGATGATCTAAACAAGCACTGAGATTTTGAATTAACATACTCATTCCCTAGTGTACTTCATGCACATAACCAAATGCAGGTAACATAATTCTGTAGTATTTCCATGACTATAAGACAAAGGAGTAAGGAAAGCAATGTAGGGCTCAAGTCCATAATAGCACAATGGTGGACAGGTTGCATTTCAACAGCGAGGTCTCAGGTCCTACCCCAGCTTACCTATCAAATAATAATAACTAAAAAGAAAGAAAGAAAGAAAAGAAAAGAAAAGAAAAAGGAAAAAAAAAAAAAAAAGGAATGGCGGCCTTACCCCTTTCATGTAAGATGTCAGATGAATTTGGCTCGAACTCCAATGCCTTTGCCAAGTCCTCAATAGCCTGGAGATCAAAGGATACTAAGACACCAATCAATTCTACATGACAAGGATATATGCATGGAAAGGACTTGCTTTGGTACCGACCGACACAGATTCATAGTTGAGCAGACATGATTGAACCACATATTAGGTGTAGGATAACAAGAATAAACAAAGAAATAAATGGAAATCCCAGAAATAGCAGTTAAAGACTTCAGAAGGAAAACAGCACTAAAACTAGTTCGGAAGCCAAGTCCTTCAACCAAACTAGTTTTCATCAATATTCCCCAAGAAATCAATAATCAGACCACAGAAATACAGCATATAAATTACTCCATAGATCATAGAACATTCTAACTTAGCCCTTAAATGAAATCACATCCTAAGCATCACTTCAGCAAATAGAACCCTATCTTACAAAATAAACCACAGAGACCCTAAAACAAGCTTATCTCAGACCTTTAGCAAAATAGATCATATCCCTTTAGCTAATGCAAGCCACCCTCACAGAAACCTTCAAAACAATGAACTCCCAGCAATAGCTAAGAAATGGAAGTTTCTAGAGAACAATCCAGTAACTGTCAAAAAACTACAGGAACTTTCCCGAACTCAAAACTGAACTTGCACTCTTAAATCAAATAAAAGACCTCCAAAGCTTTCCTAAAAACAATCCAAAGCTATAAAAAAATATGTAAACTAAAAGAAAAATCCATAAACAGTCACCATCAATTAAAGATTCAAAATATTCCCTGAACAATAAAAGAGAGAAATTATGAAGTCCTGAATCCTGATTCATTAACATAAAGTTTACTGATGCATCTACTTTGTTCAGCAGAGCCCACATACCCCACCATGGATGGATAATACCCCAAAATTTTCAAGATTCTGTGCTTATATCCGTCCCAGCTACCCCGATCCAAGGGATAGAATTGTACAATCTGAGAGATTCTTTACGCAGCACCCATCCATTGTGAGTGCATAAGATCAATGGTTAGATCATGTCCCTACATGTACAAACTGGTGCATCAGATGAATCAGGACACTACAATTCCTTGTAAACTAGTAGAGAGATTTATGGGGTGTTAAAATC
Organism: Magnolia officinalis; assembly: GCA_021015155.1. Classification (NCBI taxonomy): domain Eukaryota; kingdom Viridiplantae; phylum Streptophyta; class Magnoliopsida; order Magnoliales; family Magnoliaceae; genus Magnolia; species Magnolia officinalis. The sequence continues at coordinate 178,768 of JAJHSJ010001524.1, read as the reverse complement.
AGCATCGTCATATTTGGGGTTTGCTCTGCAAATCCTGCTTTGCAAATCATATTTGGTGTTAAAAATCTCATGGTCACATGGAAAATTTGTACAAACGGGTACCCATCTAACATCAATCCTTCTTTTACCACGCTTCAGACGGACTGGATTGCAGGTACCAGAGAAATGGTGATTTTGAAATTAGCAATCCCACAAAAATTTCTCAAAGAATTTGACTTTGAAAAATATAATCCGATTGCATTGAATTCGTGCAAAGTTACAAGTTTAGAAACAATCAGAGAAATTGCAATTTTGAAACTAGCAATTCTGCAAGCAAATTTTTCAAACGATTTGACTTTGAATCATATAGGAGACGCCATTCAAGTTACTTGGCCACGGAAAAGGAAAAAAAAAAAAAAAGATAGAAGGAAAGAAAGGAAGGAAAAAATAAAGAAAGAAAAGAAACGAAACATATCTAAATTTGAAATGACAAAAGAACCTTTGTCTTCCATATTTTTAGGTTTGTCTAAATTCCTTCAAAAACTGAGAATTTTGCCAAGTTAAAATACCCTTCCCAAAAAATCAAAAAGAAAACCAAATTTCCCTTCATTCGCAGGATCCTGTCGAAAACTTTCATAAAATCTCATTGACCACCAAATGCAGAGACAGGCTAGAGAACCCAAAGAGTCCACTCAGGACACTATGTCCAGTCATTTTTCATTCCCCACAAAGTCAACATAAAATACACAAAAAAAAAAAAAAAAAAAAAAAAAAAAAGGCCTAATGATGCCAAATTTTCACTCGACTCCTTTTCTTGCATGTGTCAAAAATAAAATGACAAGAATCCCTTTTTTTTCTTATAACAACTAAAATCCTAATGCACCAAAATCACGTAACCATGCAACTCAAATGCATCAATTGGGTTGGAAGAACCATCCAACATATGCTTTGAAAGAAGGGATTTTCATTGATGCGATTTGGCCATTAGGTCATTCTTCATTCTAGGATTCCTTGATGTCGTATATGTCCATTTATTTTAGCTTTTGTCAGTATGTAACACCCCGTACCTTTCAGTACTCAGGTGTTACCGCGTAACCTGACTTAGTATAAATACAAACCTAGCTAAAGCGAACATTCACGTTCATTCTAGTCTAAATCCGACTGTTGAAAGAAATCACCATCCGTATATCAAGCTGTCCATCTGTCGATTCCCAAAATGGATCATCACACAACCAGATAAATCTACTTCTAGGGTTTCGATCTCCTCGATAGACAAATCAAACCGTCCAGTAGTCCATGATGTCTGGTCAGGCGAAATCCCCACTCAAATGTACTAGGTTGGTTATTCGATTCAAGATTAACTATTAGACTCCCTGTGATCAACCTTAGAACACTAGATCATCAAATAATTCATTTGTGAAACGATCTGGCTGTCAGATCTTCAGAGGTCGAAGGACAACCATAAGTTTAGAAAGTGTCACCAATCTGAGAGTTTGATTTGCCTCATCTCTGACCAGGTCTACTATTTAAACCCATAGAACCTCCTAGATGGTGTGGATCTTAGAAAACTTCATTTATGAGGCTCGAATTGCCAAGTCCATTGTTCATTAGCTACAAGATTAAGTTGGGAGTAAATGCAACTGAGATTTACAGGAACTCGCAATCTGGGCCTCAAATCTCACTACTAATCACTGTGTGGATGGTCCTTGGGCCTTTAGAGCCCTTTTGATCAGTGATGATCAGATCTAAAAGAAATTCGACCATCGGATTAGAGGAAATCAATAGTTGGCCATGAGATCAGTAGGTATGGCCCATCTGAGTTTAGGATCTGCCTCACCCTTTGTGTTGGGTCCTAATTCGAGCTGACAAAATGAATGAACGGAGTAGATTTGTCAGATTCATCACGGTGGGCCCCACACAAGTGTGCACGTACACAACCCTTGTATGACTGCAGTATACCAGACAAGGTCAAAATGAGTTTGACCGGGATATCCGAAAGAAGGAAAATCCCTTCTTCCTTTCTCATTCCCGCGCTCAACGCGTTTTGAACAGGCAAACAACTGTTCATCTGATCGAGATGGGGCCCACCTCCACTACCCAGCTTGAAAATCCAAACCGTCCATCTGATGGAGCACCCTCGTCCGACCAAAACCACGCCATCCGTGCCGGTTCATGCACACGTGCGTGCACGCAACAATGAGCGCAGTGGAGTTGCATGCGGTCGGGAATTTCCATTCGACAGGCTAGTAATCCACTTCTTTTTGCGTCTGTCCATCCCAGCCGCCCATTTAATTAGATCTCGGCCCTCTGTTCCACCCCGGTTTAGGGTTTCCAAGCAAAACAAGCGACCGGTTTTGGCTTGACAACTATAAGCGGCAGTTGTGGCATAAAAAATCACATCCCGACCATTTAGTTTTCATCCAACGGTCTAGGAAGAGCTAGGGTTTTCTATAAGAGAGAGAATCGAGCAACAACGGGATTCTTTTCCATTTCTTGCGGCAGCTCGAGAGATTTCGACCGAAACTTCCAAGCTCAAAACCACTGAAAAAATCTCATTGGAGCTTCTAAACCCAGCATCCTCTAGCTCTATCCCATCAATTCAAACCGTCCAATGCATTCATTTCCAAGAAAAATGCCCCATATCGAGATCTGCCATTAATGGCAGCTCTTCTTCCTTGTCGGAAAACCGCACTGAGTTAACGTGGTTTGAGTCGGGTCGAACCTAGTCATCCAGTACTGTTGTGCTGAGATTTGGCTGAGTAAGAGAGAGAGAGAGAGAGAGAGAGAGAGAGAGAGAGTGCATGTGGTAGATGTTGGCCGCACTAGCACGACTAGAGCGAGTCGTGGACAGAGTTCGGTCCGAGTTGGGTGCGAGTCTGGGCTGCCCAACTTCAGTGTCTATTTAAAAATCACAGCAGGTTCGGGTAGCTTCACTGCACGAAAGAGGTAAATTAGTTTAGAATCATTATAGTCACATGTGACTGAGTTAACTTAGTAAGGACTGGGATGCAGCCGGCCACCGTTAGCTACTAAATGAAGTTGGGTGGTTTGCATCCAAACCAATGAACCATATTGTACAACGTTTAGTCAGCAAACTCAGTTTGTAAGCCAACTAATTAGCCGTTTGCATCAAATTCTTCACCGAGTCATTGAGTTATTGACTCGATGCGCCCCTCTTGTTTTAGGGTCGGATCTAAACTCATTCGACCTGGTTTTGGGTGTGTTTAGTTCAGTCTATCCTATGTTGTTGTTAGTTTGTGGAACTTCAAATCAGTTAGGTATTAACTTAGGGTAACTCGAGTTGCTATCTATTTTTATCAAACTTTCCATCAAGTTAACTCCATGAGTTACTGAATTATGTCTGTGTTAGGCTACCTCGAAATCTGATTTCCATGTATTCTTAACGCAAATACCTAAGTTGAAGGAGAGGTTGTGAATTTTGATTGAATCGAGTCGATGGGGTGAAACCAAGTGTCATCAAATTAGACTGCATCCCAGGTGGGTTAGTACATTAAAAATAAATAAAAAAATAAAAGAGAGACGGAGAGAGAGAGAGAGAGAGAGAGAGAGAGAGAGAGAGTCGACACAGTTGGATCAAGCCTGAATCCAACAAGTTGACTGGGGATTTTAAGGAGAAGAAGAAAAGTGAGAAGGATGAGAGAGTGGGGGAGAATCGGGTTCAGCTGGGTTTGGACTCACTAACTCATTCAACCGAGTGAGGAAAGACAGAGAATGGAAGAAGTAAGAAAAAGGGGAGAAAAGGAGAAGGAGAAGTGGCGGTGGTAGGTTGATTCAGCCAAGTTCATGTTGGGGGTTGAGCTGATTTAAGCCGAAGCAACTAGGTGTGTTTCTCTCTCAAACTTGCATTGGAGTTCTAATTAGATGTTAGGTTGGTTAATTGATTTCCTAATCTCAATTAAGATATAGTCTAATATCACATTTTCGATTTCACTTTATTCGAGCTTAGGGCGAGTCGAGTCAAGTCTATCTCGGGAAGACTCTAAGGGTGCACGCACTTCCTAGAGACAATGTAGGCATTTCAAAACATAATGCGATGAATCTTTCCCCTTGAGCTATCCTCTTTCATGTTAGCTTATGTGATAGTTCAATTTTAATTTCAACTGATAACTGATATCTCTAATTCATGATTACTTGTGCTAGTTATTGAATCTGATTATCAAATTATATGCTCAACATTTATCTTGTATGAACATCTATATGTTGTACTTGTATATCTTCTCATGCTTGTGGAACTTAAACAGCTACATTTATCAGTGGAAAACCCCACTTATATATGTACATTCTAACTTGGGATGTAACTTAATTGATTGCGATTATAATGGACCCTCAACCTGGTGGCTACTTTGACTGATGGATTAAATGGAAAATTGTTGTGGGCTTACCATCCATAGATTGTTGTATATTTGTCCTAAGCAGCTTGGTGGATTATTTTTGTGTGACCATACGATCGTAAGTCCCACTTGTTAAACTGTGATTAGCCACTGGTTGAGGAGGACACCATTAAACATCTTAATGTTGGAGTCTCATGAGCCGAGGATGGTGGTATGGAACACTATGGCTGAGTTGTTGGCCTATGCTAAGTGACGAGCCCCCCATAGTGACCTTTGAGCTTTCTTAAATTGGCTGCTTGCAAAATTGGAATAATAATGGCAAGGCTAATCATGCATTTATGGCACTTGGGCATTATCGGGTGCCTAGTTGACTGTTTGAAAGATCATTGCACCGTTCGAACAACCCTTTTTGCATTTTGAATGGATCGACTGTTTGAAAGCTCCATTCTCTTACCTGAGCAGGTCGACAGTTTGAAACACTCGTTCCTTGGCAACTGAATGAGTCAACTGTTTGAAAGACCGATTATATTGCTTAAATGAGCCAACTATTTGAAAGGCCCATTCTATTGATAAAATGGACCAACTGTTTGAAAGGTCAATTCTCTTACATGAGCGGGTCGACTGTTTGAAAGACTTGTTCCTTTGCAAGTTGAATGAGTCGACTGTTTGAAAGACTCATTCTCTTGCTTAAATGGATTGACTGTTTAAAAGGTCCATTATCTTACCAGAGCGGGTCAACTGTTTAAAAGACCCATTCTCTTGCAAATTGAATGACCCGACTGTTTGAAAGGCTCATTCTCTTACAAATTGAATGAGCCGACTGTTTGAAAGGCCCATTCTCTTGCCTAAATGGATTGACTGTTTGAAAGGTCCATTCTCTTATTAGGAACGGGTTGACTGTTTGAAAGATCCATTCCCATGCATGAATGAGCCGACTGTTTAAAAGGCTCATTCTCTTACATAAATGGACGAACCGTTTAAAAAGTCCATTCATTTGGTCAACTAGATGTGCATCCCCAGTTGATGTCCATTCACGCACCTATGCATTTAAATAAAATCACGTTATAGATTGTTTTGTGTGTTTTCTTGTTTAAAACTATGCTTAACTAATGCAATGGTGTGTAATCTTGAGGGGAATTCACACTGAATTGGTCACTCGTTCATCGAATATATAACCGTACAGGTAATGCAGGTGGTTTAAATGATATTCATGTCCAGATTGATGAAGAGCATGGTACGATTATCAGGGATGCATGGCTGCATCTGCCAAGAGAAGCTGCGTGATTTTGCAGCTCAAGACTAGCTACAGTTTATTTTGTTTCATATGTTAAATTATTTCATTTTGTAATTATAAGTATTTGGACATTAGTTTGTATAAGCCCTATGGTCAGCCGCTCGTATATTCTGAATGTATATATGTGAATTTCCTTTAAGTTAGATTTGTTTCTCTTTTGCTAAACTGCTAACTCTAAAAAAGAAAAGAAAAGAAACGAAAAAAAATTACCTGAAATTTGGCTATCTTTAAAGGTTAACACTCGGGTTTCGAAAAACGAGTCGTATACTCGGGTTTCGAAAACCAGGGCGTTATATAATACTATTTAAAAGAGAATTTAAGTTACAGTTTAGGTGGACTACAAACAAGGACTTTCAAGGCAAGGGTTCAATCTGTGATATTTAGTGTGATCATGAGAGGTGAGCAAGCCTTTTAATAAGAAGGAAAATCAAGCTACAGGAGATTGTGTGTTCGTGTGCGTGTGCGTGTAGATTTATGTGTGGAGTATTTTTATTGAGTATGGGTGTGTTTTATGTTTTGGTACTCCCTCAGGACACCATATCATTTTGTTTAGGGTTTTATAACAAAAGATTAGGGTGTGAGAGATTAATATAATCTCTACCCGACCCTATCGCCTCTCGCTCTTCAAAAATAACCCCTCCTCTTCTCCACTTCACACCATGTCATTATTTCATGGTATCGAAGCTAGTGGAAATAAAGAGGAAAAAAGAAACTCTTTTCCCCCATCCTTTCCTCTCTTCCCACTTTCTTCTTCCCTTTTTTTCTTCTTTTCCTCTTCCATTTTGCCGACAGCAACAGCCAACAGCAGCAGCTGACACACCAATCAGCAGCAACAGCTAGGGGCCTCGACCAGCATGCCCAGCCAACACATCTTGCTGATGTAACCAACGTCGTCTTCAACCCTCGCCTTCTCTAGTTTTCCCTTGTCGGCATTGTTTGTTGCTCTGTCACCGATTCAGCCCATCCACTTGATGATTATCTGATTTGTGGGAGGTATGTGGTAAAATCGAATGGATTAATTAATTTATTTTTTTTTCCAATTTTTCAAGTTTTGGATACAAGACAGCGTAATGGGAGACGGTATGGGTTCAAGCGATCAAAAAATCATCATGTCTATGGGGTCCCAATCAGCGAGACCACCCATCTAGGGTTAAAAATCACCACCATCAAGATGTTCTGTAACGGGAACGGTGGCCGTAACAGCCACCACCGTTACCTTTACAATACGGGTCGTAACGGCTGTTACGGCCCCCGTAACAGCCGTTACGGTCTCTTCTTTTATTGAAAAAAAAAATCTCAAAAACCTGTATCTGCCCCGTAATGTTGATTAAAAATTATGGAAAACCTGTATATTCTCCATAACAGACAATTAAGGGATTGTTATGGCCTTTATAAGGGACGTAACGTGTCATTAACAGCAATTACGGGTCATTTTTTTCCACAACGGCTGTTATGACCCCGTAACGTGTAACGGTTACCACCGTTACCTTTACATAACGGCCTTTACGGCCCCGTAACAGCCTTTACGGCACACCATGACCACCATCAAACTTGATGGGAAGAACAATTTAGGATGGTCGCAGTCAACCAACATGTTCATTGGCAATAGGAAGTTCGTAACATCACTAGAAATAAGGAGCTAGCAGCAGCGGATGATACATCCCATGACGACTGTAAAAGCAAAAATCCGACAGTCATCATGGCTTCTTCACTTTATGTAACCCAGTATCACCTATCGTTTGCTATTTCTGAAAATCGCAAAAGAAGTGGATATGGTTGCTACGACATATTCGCAACAGGATGATCTTACCCAGACATCAGTTGCAGTGAGAGATCACCAATATACAACAGGGGGGAGTCTTCTGCAGAAGAGTAATTTACAGCACTCTGATAGAAGCGAGAAGAGCTTGATCACTGCCATCCAGTTGCTACCACTTCCGAAAAGCTTAAGGAGGTGGAACAATGACGGATATTTGAGGTTCAACTTGTTCAAGTCATGGGTAGGGAATCTCTTCGTTCCCTAGAATCATTCTATAACTATGTTAGAGAATAAGCTAGTCAGCGGGAGACTTCCGGAATGCAGAGTTTTGCCCTTCCAAAGAGGTTGCCACTTGTAGCTAGGTCCAAATCTTCTCAAGGACATCCAGAAAAAGGGCAATCTCGTTCCTATAAAACGGCGATAAGGATAAATCCCTCTATACTCATTATATACCACAAACATATTTGTGAGCAGTGCTAGGAATTTTACTCTTATTTATATCCTAAGCGAACAGCTAATGGTGTTGAAGTTGAGGCGGCCCTGTTCTGAGTGCACCAAACTCTGGAGACCGAATTGTCAGTGACCAAAGTCAAGCTGGCAAACCTTCGTGCATCATACTTGACCAATACTGCTAGTGAGTTGTCGAGTATATCTGACAATTATGCACTCCAGTCTCCCTCCAATCCTCCCACCACATCCTGGATTATTGATTCTGGTGATACAAATCTAAGGTATTGCATAATGATATTGGCTGTGTGTGTGTGTGCGTTTTTTTTTTTTTTTTTTTTTTTTTTTTTTTGGGGGGGGGGGGGGGGGGGGCGCAGAAATGGTCATGTTCTGAAAACAACAACCATTCCGAACCTTCTAAATGAACCAAAGGATTCCCATCACAGTAAAGAAATAGTCCCACGCTCTTCGGAAAAAATGACAATGAATGAATAAGTGATCAATAGACTCCACATCAAACAAACATTAGGAAGGATGAGGGATCTCCGCTGAAGATTATCAATCGTTAATCCTCGCTTTCTTCCCACCAACCAAACGAAAACCACCACTCTAGGAGGAGCTCCATAAAACCAGCGATGGAAAGAATGGGAGGGGTCAGGGAACTCTATCTAACAGGACAAAAAAGATCGAATAGATAATTTCCCAAACGGGTGCCCTTCCATACGAGGGAGTCCTCTTCCTAGGAGGGAACAACTTGCTTCAAACCGTCCATAAGGCCAATAAACTCGCAAACCTCGTCATTGGTCAGATCTCTGTGGCAGGGATTCCAAACCATGGCTCCACCAGCAATGGAGAAGCACCTAGTAACTGTGATGAAATGATCTAGAGTGAGGAGGGCTAATAGTGGGAAGACCTCTTGGAGTGCCAAATTGCCACACCAAATATCTGTTCAAAACTGGATATGAGACCCGCTGCCACGAGCATAAGCAATCTTGCTCCGAACTAAATGCTTGGTCAACTCTATGCCTTTCCAAATACCCAAGGCGCGATAAAGAGATGACCTCTTCACAAACCAACCACCCTCTACTACTCCATACTTAGAAGCCACAGCCTTCCGAGCTCGGTTCCGAATCTCCAATGCCAGTTAGCAAGAAGAGGGATTCATGAGGCCCACCGTCGTCAACAACTAGCCTGCAGACCTCCCCCTAATGGAGAAGATGAAATTTTCTACCCTCATTTTCTGCTTTCCAAAAGAAGTCTCGTCTCATCTTTTCAAGTCCATCGACCATCAAGTTTGGACATTTGAATAGCGACATAAAATATACAAGCATATTCGAGAAGGCTACTTTAATGAGAGTCAACCTCCCCTTGATTTTCCGTGATAACCTTAGATAAAACTCCCCATATCCGCAAGGCAAGGATTTTTGCCAGAATCTTATATGGGCTCCCTTTAAGACTAATAGGACAAAAGTCTCTAAGATGCTCAGCACCTCCGATCTTAAGGATGAGGGCAATAAAAGAAGCTCCCATCTCCACAGACAGCCTACTACACTCATTAAATTCTACCACAAAATCATAACATCAGTTTTGAGAATATTCCAAAACATCTTATAAAAGGCTATTGGAAAGTCATCCGATTCTGGAGCTTTTTCCCCACACGATCTATTGCAACTTTGACCTCGTCTATACAGAATGGATCTTCGAGGGATGCAGCCTCCACTTGAGAAAGCTTATCAAAGGTCAAATTATCAAGCCGCAACAGCTTGTTCCAAAAATCAGTAGAAAGCAACCTACTATAATAGATAACAATGAAGTCGTAGATTTTCTTTTTGACCAAAGTCCTTTCTCCATCTACCACCAAACTAACTATACGATTACATCTCCCTAGGCACTTGCTATAATATGGAAATAATGAGTGTTTTTATCCCCCTCTCTGAGCCACACCTCTCTTGAATGTTGCCGCCACTTGATTTCCTCTTCCTTTGTAAGAATAGCATGGGTCAAATAGAGAGCAGCCCTTTTATCCATGTCCGCTTCTGACAAAATTCTTGCCTCTTCTAATAAATTGAGATCGTGAATTGCTTTTGCTATATCATCGAACTCTGCCTCATGGCCTCGAGAGTTTTTTTCAGGTTTAAAGTTTTTCTTTCAACAACCTAAGCTTCTTGCATAACCGAAAGCTGGCAAAGCTTTCAACATCAAAAGACTTCCACCGACCTACTACAAGCTCCTTGAAGCCATCTATCTCAGGCCACGCCAGCTCAAACTTAAGAGGTTTTGGCCCCCAATTTTTGAGGCATCACCTCCAACATTATGGGGTGATGATCCGAAATAGCTATGGGCAAACCACGTCAACAAACGAGTGGATATCTATCAATCCAATCAGGGGAAACAAGAAATCTATCTAATCGTGACAAAATAGCATTTTGTTGACCGTTGGACCACATGAAGTTAGCCACTTGCAGAGGCAAGTCCACCAAATCATGCCTTAATACCCATCCAACAAAATTCCACATGTTGTTGCTAATGCGACCGCCACTAGATTTCTCATGAAGAAATTGGACAACATTAAAATCACCACCCACGCATCATGGAGCATCTCATTCTGCCTAATGTTGTCCAGCTCATCCCAAAATTGATTTCTACCTGAACTAGAACAAGGGCCATAAACCACAGTAAAAGTCCACCAACACCCAGATGAAACTTCCCACAACAGAACAGATAGGGAAAAACTCCCTAAAAAAGCATCAATTTTCTTCAAGAGATCAAAATTCCAGGCTACAAGCATTCCCCCCCGCAGAATCTACCGCGTCCACCGAATCCCATCCCTTAGAATCTACCATACCTTTATCAATAGCTTCGAGCTTTGTTTCCTGCAAAGCAATGATCTTTGCCTTGGCCTTTTTGCAAACTTTCCTCACCTGAGCCCACTTGAACTTAAATCTAGGCCTCTAACATTCCATGAGAGAATAATCCTTGGAAACTAGCTTTGCGCAATCTTCCCTTTTCTCCTGCACTTGCTTTTCCCACGGATTCATAATTGATAGAACATTCAAAACTAAGGAGTTCTCTCCAACCCCTTGGAGATTTTCTACTCTTCACCATATAAATTTTCTAAAGTCCCTAAACAACTTTGCCCTTGACGAACTAGAAGAAATCAAAAACTAGGATTCCTCCCTACTGAAAAAAGAGTGGTCAGACCACCTCTCAACCTCACCACTAGACCACCTCTCCACAATGCTCTTGCAAAGAGAACCCAATCTATGTTCATCCCCAGATGGAGGGAGATCCAAACCTCCTCTTCTATCAGTTTGATAGAGTAATATGTTTCCTCGAAATTGCAAGACTCAGCCAGCCATTTTCTGACATGCGGGATAGAGGCCCCTTCTTTTGTAACAGTTACGATGTACCTCTAAGAGTGCTCCAAGCCCTTTCTACTATCTTTGGCCTTACCTGAACCAACTGCTTATCTCCATCCCCTTCCATCCATATCCATCTCCCCTACCATGCTTGTGCTTCCCCCGCATTGTCCCCCCCCCCCCGAATTTTCTCCCTCTCCTTCATTAACCACTACCACAACATCTTTAAAAGAGACGCACCCCCTCCCTCAAGATTGAACTTCCCCCTCCCGCAGCGACGATCCCCCTGTACTGTGCTTCCCGTCGAAACTCTGTTGCCCTTGTCCCTTCTCTGTTCTTGACATCCGGTCCAAAACGAAACCATTGCACCCTCATCTTCTTTCCCTCAAAGCTCTCACCATAAGGGGTCGTTTGGCACCATGGATTTGGGGGGCATTTAAGGGGATTTCAAATCCCCTGTTTGTTTATCAACATAAAAATAACTAAAGATTTCAAATCCCTTACAAGAGAGGGTTTGAAATCCAAGGTGGAAGCTAGGATTTCATCTAAAATCCTCCCATGAGTCGCATGTGTGTCACTAGGCTGCTAATCTATTGGGCACATGACCCATTGATGATATCCCAAAACAATCAGATTATCAACCTGCATCACTAAAATTACTTCAATAGGATGATCTACGTAGTCCAAACATTGTCCACGTAAATCAACGGTTAAAAACCATTGATTAGTCGCTCAAGATGTGATCCTATGCTTATGGCCCATCCAAGACTTGGAATTTCATCATTTTCAGCCAAAGTATATATTTCAGCGGGCTTATTACAATCATTGTGTCAAACATTAAATACTTACACTAATTTAGGATATTAAAGTTGATCTAGTAATTAAATTCAAACCCCTGCAAATATACTATGCATAGCTACTTTTGGATTACAGGGGATTCTAAATCCAGGGTGCCAAACACAACCAGAGGATTCCAAATCCAGGGTATTTCAAATCCAGGGGATTTCTAATCCAGGATATTTCAAATCCACGATGCCAAACAAGACCTTAAGCAATTCAACCACTTTATCTACCTCTTGAGATTCGCTCATCCGCATGAAAGCAAACCCCCGATAATCTCCTATATAGCAGTCACAAGAAATAACAACCTCCATGACGATCCCCGCTTGACCAAAAACCCAAGCGAAGTTAACATGGAGCCAACTTTCAAGGAATCCATTGACAAACAAGGTAGGATATTCAATCGGCGTCTTCTACTTCCCATCGATCTTTTCCCTGTCTAGCTCCTTTCACTTCACTACTATCCAGCTGCCCCTTTCTTCTTCGACGTGACTAATTTCTTCTCCCAAGCTCTCTCCAGCTCTGCCCTCATCAGGACAACCTTCCCCACCCGATCTTCCACTACACGAGACGACTCCTAGCACCACCACTCCTTTTCTCCGTCGTTCTTTTCTGAATCCTATACTCATTTTCTCCGCCATTCCTTTACTACAAGGTTTTTATCAAATCCCAAATTCTTTGAAAATATGGGAAAAAACTACAACTACATGATCGTCTCTAATTTTAAGAAAATAAAACAATAAATAAAGAAAATGAAAACATGAGATAATAATCCAAATAACTTGGAGGGTCACCGTTTCAGCACCCCTTAATCATGTCACACTCAATTTGATATGAAAAGAAGTGCTCAAAGTCAGATTTGATAATGCAAAAGAGTACATTTGTCATGATTTACAGATTATGTATTGGCCAATGCACCAAAAGCTCCAGAGCTATTGAGGAAGCATCAGAATTACCCTTTTTCCAAGCCCTCCCAGGCAGTGTTCGAAATATCGGTATCGCGTTACATATCGGTTATCGCATGGGACATATCGTCTGTATCGGGTAATTTATCGTACTTTTTTGGGAAACATGGGGAAACATTAGGAAAAAGGTTGAATTTTTTAATGAAACTTCAAGCATTGTTAAAAAAAGACCTTAATACACACTTTTAAATCATAACATCTCAAAAAAGAAGTGCACGTAATAGGTTTCCTTTGTATAGGGTCCTAAGATATGCGCTATCTAATTAAACTAATGCAACTATATTCAAATTAAATGCATAACATTTAGAGTATATGTGATGATCATTTCATCAAACACTCCTAAATACTTTGAAATTAGTCTCAATTGACAATTGGTTGAAGGGAAATTTTGGAAAAAAAAAAAAATTGATATTTTAATTTTTAATTTTTAATTAAAATGATTTTTATTTTCCGAAAATTGACAAGGACTTAACAAATCAGTAGACCAGCCCTCATACATGCAGAAATTGGGGAAATTTTGAATTTTCCCTAATTTTCCCCAAATCAAACCACCTACACTTAAAATTCAAAATTAGAGTGGATGTGATGATCATTTCATCAAATATTTTGAAATTAGTCTCAATTGATAGCTGGTTGAAGTGAATTTTCGAAAAAAAAAAAAAAAAAAAAACATGGAGAACATGGAAAACCAATGGATATTGAAATCAAAGCTCCAACTCAATGATTTTTCATGCAAAACATGAAGAACCAAAGGATTTATAACCATTTGATACTGATTTAACATAATTTCAAAAAAACAAAAAAAAAAAAAAAAAAAAAAAAAACAGGGGGGGATCAGAAATTGAAAATGCTCATTGGATCGAACATGTGGGATACATTGGCACTACCTGTGCGTTTCGTATCGCATAGGTGGGATACAAGATATATCGTAGGATATATCGGCCGATATCGTCGATATTTAAAACATTACTCCCAGGCAACCCGACCGATACCTCCCTATGGCCATCTTGCATCTCATAGGCCCCACCTCGTGGGCCACCCCACCACGGTGTGGAGATGCACCTACATCATCCACACGCACCATCAAGGAGACTTGAACACTGGCCTCCCGCTCTAACGCCACTTGATGTAGGGAGTACCGACCAACGCACCAAAAGCTCCAGAGTTGTTAGGGAAGCATCGGAATATCACTTTATCCAAGTGCTCCCAGGCAACCCAACCAATACCTCCCCATGGGTTACCCTGCATCTCACAAGTCCCATAGTGGACCCCACCCCGTGGCCATCCTACATCTCATAGGCCCCACCTCATGGGCCACCCCACCCTAGTTTAGATCTATCTGCCAAAGCTCCCCTCATCATTCCTACAGCAATTCTTGCATCAATTTTGGAATTGGAGCAAGTGACCAGTGTTCAAGTCTCCTTACCAGTGTGGGTGGATGATGCGGGTGCATCTCCACACTAGGGAGGCCCACAAGGTGGGGCTTGTGAGTTGCAAGGTGGCAACAGGGTGGGACCCACTGTGGGACTTGTGAGATGCGGGGTAGCCCAAGGGGAGGTCTCGATCGAGTTGCCTGGGAGGGCCAAGATAATGGATATTCCAGTGGTTCCCCAACAGCTCTGGAGCTTTTAGTGTATTGGTCAATACTCCTGCATCAATGTGGTATGGCATAGAATTCAAAATTCTCTTGTTCGTATGTATCAATATGGCATGGCATAGAACAAGGTAGCATATTCAAAATTCCGGTGGTTCCCCATTACTTGAAAATAGTATCATGTCAAACTTTTAAGACCCAATGTGCAGTTCTTAGTATCCCTCCAAAGATTTTTTTACGTTTATTTTGTCCAAGTATTAGGTCATCCAAAGAAAAGTTGGATCCTCAGTCTGTACAATATTTTTCCTAGGATACATTAACATACAAAAAGGATAGAAATTATTGCCCTATGACTAGAAGAAAAAAACACTTCTCAAAAGATGTCATTCTTGAGAACGTTACTTATTTCTCCTCATGGGCAACTGCATCTATCTCACCTGGTGATGATTCTCTTCCTCTTCTTGCCATGGTGGATCACATAAGTCCTAGTCTAGTTTCTTCTGAGTTGGTGAACAACCTACTAAAGCTGTACACTCGGAGGAAATACATGGATCAACACTCAAAGATTTACCAATTGCACTTCAAAAGGTCAAACGTACATGTAACACTCACCTAAGCAACAATTTTGTGTCATACCAATCTATTTCTTCTCTTAAGGTGTTCATTTTTTCCATATTCTCTGTTTCCATTCCTTCTCTAGTTGCAAATGCCTCAGCTGCTCCTAGTTGGAAATCCGTTATGGAGGAGGAAATGGTTGCTCTTGAAAAACATGGAACATGGGAACTAGCCAAGCTGCCTGAAGGGAAGCAAGCTGTTGGTTACAAATGGGTGTTCACCCTAAAGAACAATCTAAATCAATCAGTTACTACATACAGAGCTCATCTTATAGCAAAAGGGTTTACATAGCAGTTTGATGTCAATTATTAGGAAACATTTACTCCGTAACTAAACTAAACTCAATTTGTGTTCTTTTGTTTGTTGCTGTTCACTGTAATTGGACCCCCTTGTTTTCATCCATCCAGCATGAGATGGAAGATATTCAAGCTGGAGAAAACACTTCATGATGTTAAACAGTCTTCCAGGGCACACTCTGAAAATTTTAGTAGTGCCTTCTCTACTATTGGTTTTTGTAGAAGCTCTTAATCATTAGGTTTTCATAAAGGGCACCGATGCATCCTTCACACTTCTAGTCATTTATGTCGATGACATTATCATCACTAGTGATAGTGAAATCAAG
This sequence comes from Magnolia officinalis, assembly GCA_021015155.1. Lineage (NCBI taxonomy): Eukaryota > Viridiplantae > Streptophyta > Magnoliopsida > Magnoliales > Magnoliaceae > Magnolia > Magnolia officinalis. The sequence continues at coordinate 162,942 of JAJHSJ010001524.1, read as the reverse complement.
ATTGTTAAGGTGAACATATTTCTAGCAAGGACCTTTAAATTTAAAGATTTGGACTTGCTAAACTACTTCCTTGGGAATGATGTTCATATCTCAGCAAAAACATGCCCTGGATCTTCTGCAAGAACAGGGATGTTGGGCGCACGTCCTGCAGCTATGCCTATTGAGCTGAATCACCATTTTCATCATAAAGGTTCTTAGCAATCCAGTCATGTATAGGCGCCTTGTCAGGAAATTGATTTATTTGACGGTCAGTCACCCAGATATTGCAAATGCTTTAAGTGTGACCAATTTGTTCATGCACTCTCCATGCACCCATCATCTCGAGCTGTCTACAAATTATCTGCTACATGAAATTGGCTCCAGAAAAAAGGACTTTAGCGTGCCAATAAAGGTCATCTTCACATCCAAGCGCATTTTGGTGTGGATTAGGCAGAGTACTCTGATGATAGGACGTCCACAACTGGTTATTGCACATTGTAGGAGGAAATCTTGTCTCTTCAAAAAGCGAGAGTAGTCTGTCGCTGCGCACTCATTGCCGAAGCTGCATAGCGCTCCATGGCTCATGCTGCATGTGAGGTTATTTGGCTTCAGCCTCTTCTTGAAAACATGGGTAAAGAAGTCTCCACACAATTACATTGTGGCAATCATGTTGCATTCATACAATCTGGTCTTTCATGAAAGGACGAAACACATTGAGGTTGATTGTTGTCTGGATTTCTTTGTACTCCGTTTGTTCAACCTATTGATCAGCTAGCACCAAGGTGTGCCGTATCGGTATCGGTTGGTGTAACGGTGATCTCCAAAACCGATACGGATACGGGGGCGTAACGGCGATACGGGGGCGTAACGGCCCGTAACGGCGCAATTTTTTTTTTTTTTTTGCTAAAAAATTATAAAAAAATATGGATTAAATCCAGAATATTCTAAGCATTCCAAATATGCATTCATTTATAAATTGGAACATGTTTATGGTGGTGTAACGGTCCACTCTTTGGTGAGAAGTTGTATCGGACTGTCTGATGAATTTATGAACCAGATAACCTGAATTTGACTTAAATATTTAATTTATATACTTAATAACTTGATATCATTTCTCCCAATAGTTCTTTGTAGATGGCGTTGCCAATTTGGGGCTGACTTGGAGGACCAATCTATACACCAAATCAGCCTCAAATTCATGCAATTTATTGTCATTATCCCACTTATGAATTGGTGGACATTTATTGGATTGTGAATCATGAAAAAAAATCAAAAGTCCCTATTTTAAAAAATAAAAGTCCACAAATTAACAATTAAAACTATTCAAACAATTTGATTTTGGCATCGTGAGTTAGCAATTGCAGTGCATAATTTAATTGCTAAATTTTAAGTTAATATATGTCTCGTGTACAATTTTTTAATGCTCGAATTAGGCGGGACTCGAATTGTGAAGTGTAGCACATGTGTCAAAGTTTTTTGGGCCCCACCCGTGATGAATGTGTTATATCCACACCGTCCATCCATTTTGTCAAATAATTTTAGGGCATGAGCCCAAAAATGAGGCACATCCAAAGCTCAGGTGGACTGCACCATAAGAAATAACAATAATTAAATGTTCACCATTAAAAATTTATTGGGGGCTACAAAAGTTTTAGATTAAGCTGACATGTGCGTTTTCTCTTCATCCACGTCAGTGTGACCCAATTAATAGGTTAGATGGAAAATAAACATTACAGTGGACCTTAAGAAATTTTTAATGGTGAGCGTTCTATAACCACTGTTTCCTATGGTGTGGTCCACCTGAGATTTGGATATTATTAATTTTTCAGATCCTGACCTAAAATGACGTGGCAAAATGGATAGACGACATGGATAAAATATATACATCATGGTGGGGCCCACTCTGGTCTGATCAGATCAGATTGGATGGAAAATAAACGTTACCGTGGGCCCTGCGAATTGTTTAACGGTGAAAATATTATCTCCACTGTTATTTTTGGTGTGGTCCAGATGATCTTTGGATATAATTCATTTTTTAGGTAGTGCTTAAAAATGATCTCTGAAAATAGATGAACGGTGTAGATGTAATAAATACATCACTGTGGAGCCCATATAACTTTGATCTCTTTGAACCGTTCGCACAACTCGGAGCTCGAGGAGTGTCAGCGCTCGTCTCAGCGCGACACGTACCTACAACTAGGCAGCTAGCTGGTGCGCGGTACGCGTGAAAAAAAAAAAAAAGAAAGAAAGAAAGAAAGAAAGAAAGCGAGAGAGGGAAACCGAAAAGAAAAGGAAGGGAAAGAAGAGAAGAAAAAAGAGAGAGGGAAAGGAGAGAGGGAGGGAGAGAGAGAGAGAGAGAGAGAGAGAGAGAGAGAGAGAGAAGAAGAAGAAGAAGAAGAAGAAGGCTGCCGCGGCCGCAGCTCCCTGAGAAGAGGAAGAAGAAGAAGAAGAAGAAAGAGAAGAAGAAGAAGAACCGAAAAGAGGTACGTTTTTCTTTTTCTTTTTTTTTTCTTTTTGCCCGTAACAGCCGTTACGGGTCAGTAACGGTCGTTACGCCCGTAACGGGACCATATCGGCCGATACGTGTACAAAAAATGGAAACGGCCGATACGACCCCGTATCGCGTATCGGCTACCACCGTTACCGTTACGTATCGGCCGATACGGCCGAAACGTAACCGTTTTGGCACACCTTGGCTAGCACATATTCTTCCCAAGGGCATCCATTTGTCACATCTCCAAGAGATTGTGTGCAAGCTGAGCATGTGCGATATCTCTCTCATTTGAGGGGGCATATTTTAGTGTGGATGCATATGGACGTAGAGTCCATGTGTGAAGTAAATCACACCATGTGATTTACATCACAATCCAATCCACAAAAGAGTACAGAACATATATACTGAATAAATCATGAAAAAGAAGAGAGAAACAAGGGCCGAAGTGGGAGTTTCTCCAACTTGGAGCGAAACCATCCATAAAGTCATAAAAAATCCTAAAGTCTTCATCCTCAAAACAGGTATTTACGAGAGAAATGAACAACACTAAAAGCTCTACACAGTCTAGATCATCCACCAAATCTAATCTTCGTCCACATTAAGAAACCCACTTAAGCAAATCAAAGATCCCCAAAAATCCATAATTTCTACACACGAATAAATATTAGCATGCTGCCCTTTACCTCACAACAGAAGACCATATCAGGTATGCATATAAGGTTGATCAAGGTGGCTGCAAGGTGTTTATGACAGGTCAAATTCTCAAGGCAACCAAAATTAGGCAACAAATTCAACAAAGATATTTCATAAATAAATTTAGCAGGCACATGTTTATATGTCTGGTGAATGATATCATCACAATGCAACATAACAGGCTAAACTGCAAACATGAAGGAAAGCAAGTCTTGCCTCTACAGATTCTCCCAAGGCAGCACGGGCTTGACCTCGTCGCTTCCATGCCTCTCCAGCTAATGGGTTTGATTCTATAGCCTATAAGAGAATTAGATGACATGAGCATTCACTTGTAACTGCTGGTGTTAAGGTATAAATAAATCTGAAACAATGGCACAAGTATAGGGTTTAGAAGGACACATGTACCTTGGTGAAGTCAGCAATAGCAGCATCAAGTTCTCTTTGAAATGCATATGCTGTTCCCCTTCCAATCAATGCCTCAGGAGACGTAGGGTTCTCTCTTAAAATCTGTTTCCAACATAATATTAGGTAATGCCAATAACTTGAAAAAGTATTAGTGACTGTGAAGACAATCAGTCAGCTATGTAGAAGATATAACCTGGTCAAAGATTGAGATCGCGTGATCATATCTTCCATCGTTTACCTGCAAAAAAGTTGATATTATAGCTTACTAGGCCTGTTTTGTAGAACTTATTTTCAGCACTTAACACTAAAATTGGCTGTTTTAAGTGATTTTCCCTGATTCAGACTGTTTGGTAAATCCATAGACTTTAGTGCTGAATTCAAATTTTCACAAAAAAAAAAGGGGGGGAGGGGGGGGATTTTTTTTAAGCTTCCTTTCTGACTTAATACTTAACGTGCAATGCAGTAAGTGATTTTGAATTAAACTTTTTATAAATGGAAACTTTGCCCCTCCACTACAAGCTTTGGCAGGGCAGGTTACGTAGGGTTGAAGTAGCGTTTACATGGCAAAGTTCTTTGGCCCCCATCATGATGTATGCATTATATCTACACCGTCCGTCCATTTATCCAGACCATTTTAGGGCGTGAGCCAAAAACTGAAGCACACCCAAAGCTCAAGTGGACCACACCATAGAAAGATGTGGGGATGATGACGCCCACCGTTGAAACCTTCCTAGGGCCCACCAAGATGTTTATTTGCCATCAAATCTGTTCATAAGGTCAGGCAGACCTGAATGAAAGGAAAACAAAAATATCAGCTTGATCCAAAACTTGTGGCCCCAAGAAGTTTTCAATGTTATGCATTCAATCCCCACTGTTTTCTGTGGTGTGGTCCACTTGAGCTTTGGATCTACCTCATTTTTGGGCTCATTACCTAAAATGATCTGAAAAAAGTGGATAGACGGTGTGGATCTAACACACAAATCATGGTGGGGCTGACGGAACGGTGCCATGTGATAGCGAGTACTAACGCGTATTATGGAATGGATGTGGATTTCTTGCCAAAAGCCTTTCTATGGAAGTTCTGCATTGGGAAGCTACGTGGGGCCCACAGTAATATTTGTGAGAAATCCACCCCCTCCATACATTTTACGAACTCATTTTAGGACATGCAACAAAAAATGAGGAGAATCCAAAACTCAAGTGGGGCACAAGAGAGGAAACAGTGAGGATTGAATGACCATTGTTTTCCCTCTAGTGTGACCCACTTGAGTTTTGGATCTGCCTCGTTTTTGTTCGCATGTCCTAAAATTAGCTCGAAAAGCAGATGGACGGCGTCCATTTCTCACAAACATCACAGTGGGCCCCACCTAGCTTCCCACAAACTTCCTGTGCCTTTTGCAGAAAATCCGCGTCCATTGCAGAAGGGGAGCAGATTAGGTGCGGCCCTGGCCTCACCCAAGATAGTGCGACCATTACATGGGGCCCACTTTGATGTGTGTATTCTACATCCGCACCGTCCATCCATTTTTTTCAGATTATTTTAGGGCATGATCCCAAAAATGAAGCAAATCAAATTCTCAGGTGGACCATACCATAGGAAATAGTGGTGATTGACCATTAATGGGCCACAAGTTTTGGATCGAACTGATTTTTTTCCCTTTATCAAGGTTTTTTTAATCTTATCAACAAGCTAAATAACTATTGCAGAAACATAGCCCTTGGAAGTTTTAATGGTAGGGCGTTCAATCACCAATGTTTCTAATAGTGTGGTCCACTTTAGATTCGGATCTTCATTACTTTTGGGCTCGTGCACTTAAATGGCATGCAAAAATGGATGGACGGCATGGATATAGAATAAACACATCAAGGTGGGCCTCACAGTAAGGGTTGCACCATCTTGGGCAAGGCTGGGTTGCACCGCATCCGCTCTCTTGTAGACACAAATTGTCAAGCACGGATTGGGAACTGCCCCCACCATGACCTAGAGACGGATGGTCTTGTTAGGGGAACTGTGGGGCCCACTGATTTATATATTTTATCCGTGTCGTCCATCCATTTTGACGGATCGCTTTAGGGCATGAGCCCAAAAAGGAGGCAGATTGAAGGCTCAAGGGGACCACACCACAGGAAGCAATGGGGATTGAATTCCTACCATTGAAAACTTCCTAGGGCACACCGTAATGTTTATTTTCCATCCAACCTATTCATAAGGTCACATAGACCTGTGTGAAGGGAAAACATAAATATCAGCTTCATCCAAAAAATTTGTGCCCCCCAAGAAGTTTTCAACGGTAAGCTTTCAATCCCCATTGCTTCTCATGGTATGGTCCACTTGAGCCTTCAATCTGCCTCCTAGGGCCCATTGTAACGTTTATTTCCCATCCAACCTGTTGAGTAGGTCACATAGACATGGATGAAGGGAAAACGCAAACATCAACTTGATCCAAAAACTTTTGTGGCCCCAAGTAGTTTTAATTGTGGGCATTCAATTACCATTGTTTCCTATGGTGTCGTCCACCTGATATTTGGATATGCCTCATTTTTTGGGCTCATACACAGAAGTAAGCCGGTAAAATGGTTGGACGGCACGGATTTCACATAAACATCAAGGTGGGCCATCTCCTTTTTTTTTATGGCCGAGGGATGACATGAACACTCATGTTACATAAATTGTACATGATGGTGTTCTGTGGGCCCCACCATGATGTATGTATTTTATCCACGCAGTCCATCCATTTTGTCAGCTTATTTTAGGGTATGAGACAACAACAAAAAAAAAAAAAAAGGCTGATCCAAATCTTGGGTGGACCACAGCATAGGAAAAGTGGTGATTGAATGCCATCGATGGGATGGTTGTGATTGCATAACCTAACAATTGTTGAATGACGGATGATAAAAATTTGGTAGTGTGGCACACCTATCAAATAAAAATTTGTATGTGTGACCCATTTATTTTACAGGACAAGAATTTCTTTTTTCAAACCAAAACAATTTTTTAAGGTCATCGAACCAAAAGCATGTTATAGGTGGGACCCTAGGGATGAATGACCCAACATCTACTAGTGTACCATGTCATCATGTGTTGTGAGTCATCTCTCACAAGGGGAGTTATATGATGCTCCACCTGAGTATGGTTCATATCTCAGGTTTTTTTGTACAGGTGCACCCACTGGCTTTCATGATCAACAATGCTATTAAAATGGGGCCCACTATGGATGGATCATGGAAAAATAATAATAATAAATAAATATTAGATTATCCTAATCTTCAAATCAGCCTTTATCAGTTAAATATGAGATGTTTAATTGTCCAATTCAAGGACACTAATCAAAGGTTATGATTATTCTATTAAGAAGAATATAGTATATGGTCCATCAATCCAAAGATTATGTTTGAGAGATATATGTGAATTGGGCATAGGTATGCCAAATTTGGTGGCATGGCAATAACAAATTGTCTCTCAAACTCTGCAAAAGATAGAAATTGAGACAATAGGGGCAAATATGACAAATTGCCAATTTACAGACATTTATGGTTTGTGCTTACCAAACATATTTTTGTGAAAAAAGCACTTAATTTCAGATATCAGGACTTTTTCAGATAAATTACCAAACAGATTTTTCAGAACTTACAAGTACTAAAATTCAGCACTATAAGTTTCCAAGTACTTAAATTAATTTTCAGACCTAGTTTTTCAGTTTACCAAATGGCACCTAAGCTGATATCTGAAATAACTCCATCCCAAATCAAATTACCAAAAGATCTAACAACCAAGGTCAACAGGATGAGAAATGTCTAAGTCGCAAAAAGGTTTAAAGATGAAACTTTCAAATATAGAAAAGACATCGACTCTAAAAATATCCAAAGAATGAAAAAATGGCCAAGTAAAAACGTTGGATGCTAGTGCAGCCATTTCAACCCTCAATATCAATAATAAAAAAGTGTTGTACTTTTTTTTCCAAAAACAGTAAACCATATGAACAGTAGTGAACCGAATTTCTTTGAAAGTTATTAATAGATCTGGCATAGTATCGCCAATGCTAGAGCCCAGGTTAACAGGATTTCCTCTCTTTTGGTTGATGGCGTTCCGAAAAGGCAAAGATTTTCCATGCTATTGTATCTTACTACAGGTCTTTACTTTCAGAAGAGCAATGGGTTAGGCCTCAGTTGGACAACTTAGTCTTCACCAGGATTTCTATAAATGATGCATCTGATCTAGAGAAGTCGTTCTCGGAAGAAGAGGTGAAAGCAGTCATTGGATCGATGTGTGAGGACAAAGTGCCTGGCCCCGATGGATTCCCAATTCTTTTCTTTCAAAGATTTTGGAACATTCTGAAGGCGGATATTGTGGACTTCCTTGCAGAATTTTGGGAAAGGAGTCGCCTTTCCGTTGAGTTAGGAGCCTCCTTTATTGCGCTTATCCCCAAAGTGGAAGGGGCAGACAATTTAAAAGACTTCATGCCAATTAGTTTAATTGGGAGCCCTTACAAGATCCTGGCTAAGATTCTTGCTTCCAGGTTTAGGGCCACTTTGTCTAGTATTATTTCTGAAAATCAAGGGGCTTTTGTGGCAGGTAGGCAAATCCTAAACAGTGCTCTAGTGGCTCATGAATGGATTGACTCTAAATACAAGGAAAAGAAAATAGGTCTAGTTTGCAAATTGGATATCGAAAAAGCTTATGACCATGTGAATTGGGATTTTTTTTAATTACATACTTGATCGGCTGGGTTTTGGAAAGAAATAGAGGTGATGTTCCGCTTCATTATCTATTTTAGTTAATGGAGTTCCGAATGGGTTCTTCGAGGCTTCTAGAGGGTTGAGGCAGGGACACCCGCTCTTGCCTTACCTATTTGTGGTGTTGGTGGTGGAGGCTCTTAGTGGGATGCTTGACAAGGGTGTTGCAAATAGTTTGTTTAGAGGATTTGATAACCCAAGGGTCAACAAACAGATTTCTCATCTCCAGTACGCGGATGACATGCTTTTGTTTTGTGAAGCGAAGGAGGACTCGGTAGATAATCCTCGAAAAATTCTGGTTTGTTTCGAAGCTATATCAGGGTTGAAAATTAATGTGGCTAAGTCGGAAATGCTTGGGGTGAATGTAGATGAGCCCGACCTTCTTCGTTTCACGACCATCTTCGGCTGCAAGATAGGAGCCTTTCCCTCTACATATTTGGGGTTGCCTTTATGCATTGGGAAACCACACAAGTATCTATAGGATAGGGTGATTTAAAGTATCAAAAGGAAATTGGGAACATGGAAATGCAAATGTATGTCTATGGGGGGTCGTTTAACCTTCTTAAAGACGGGTTACTCTAATATGCCTATTTATTTCATTTCCTTGTTCAAGTGCCCCAAGTCAGTGCTCGACAAGCTAGACAAGTTGAGAAGATATTTCCTATATGAAGGAAATGGTGCAAAAAGAAAGTTTCATCTTCTAAGGTGGGATGAGGTTTGCAAACCTATTATTCGAGGCGGGGCTGGCATTAAATCTTTGGGGAATATGAATGTGGCCCTACTCGGGAAATGGATTTGGTGGTTTGGGGTGGAGAAAGGCGGACTTTGGAGATAGGTGATAGCAAGAAAATATGGTACGCAAGACGGCGGTTGGTTCATGAGGCATCGTTCACTATATAGAACGTCGGCAATTCGGAAGGCGATAGCAAACACCAAGCATTTGGTTGGACAGGGGATTTCCTTCAGGCTTCGTAGAGGCAATCGGATTCGCTTTTGGATAGATCCTTGGTGTAACGAGCAAGTGCTTCAATCTTTGTCCCCAAGGATCACTCGTCTCGCTCTCGACAGATTTGTTACGGTGGCAAAGTGCCTTTCCATAGTTGAGGATTTAGTTGTTTTGTCTCCACCTTGGCGAAGGAACTTGTTGGATGGTGAGTTAGACTAGTACATCAATCTCTTGAACCTTCTCAACAGTGTTAGGCCGGTGATTACCAAAGAAGACTCCATGTATTGGTTGCAACACCGATCGGGGAAGTTTATGGTGAAGACTATTTCTTGTGGTTTCAGAGATTCCTTCTTAGTCGGGCCGCCCCCATCCTCTTCATTTTTGGTTCTATGGCGCTCCTCCTAGGGTGGTTGTCTTCGTTTGGCTCCTTGGTGGGGGTAGAGTTCTCACGGTGGACAACCTATTGAGGAGATCGTTGGGCATTTCGAATATCTGTCTTATGTGCATGGGAGATAGGGAGTCTATTGACCACTTTTTTAGCCATTGCCACTTCGCTCGCTCAATTTGGAACCACTTCTTCAACGATATGCAAATCGCTTGGGTTATATGCCCAAGTCTATTAGCAAATTGATATGCACATGGCATGGAGGGGGAGTTGGCAAATCTAGGAAGGCTAAAGGGTGTCTGCTTTAAATGGGTGTTTGCTAGGTGATTTGGGGAGCGCGGAATGGGAGATGTTTTAGGAATGAGAATGTGTGTATAGGGGAGGTAGCGTACAAAGTTAAAAATTTAATGCCTAGTTGGGAAGTTTATGTAAAGGCCGCAGCTGGCGGCTCCCTTTCTTGATTTGGTTGGCTGGGGGTTGTATTATTTGCCCGCTTTTGCGACTTATCAATAAAATTGTTGCTCTAAAAAAAAATAGATCTGGCATTGAAAATATCAAATTCGGAATACAAGAGTAATTGTGATAAGGACATCCGACCATTTAGAATTATACCAGAGGAGATCGGCCCAGCCTTCACTTTGGCTCAATGACTTGTACGTGGGCCTGGGTGGGCCGCACTAAGGACTTGAAGACCCCACAGGTATGATTGTGCACCTTCGAAGACCCTACACTAAAAATATGCATGTGGGGTGCTTATTTGAGGAGTTTTGACCATTGGATCGCGAGGACACAACGATCGGGCTGTTGGATCTTGTGGATTCTTCGATCGGGCGGTTGGATTGTCGTGATCCTTGATCACTTTGATCATTAGTAATTTTATGTTTTTTATGGTTATTTATATTTTAGAACGAGTTATTTTCAGCTTATTGCATCATCGGATGTGAGGTGTGTTTTTATTGAGGGGTATTTTTGTAAAAACACATTCATTGAGACTGTATAAGGGGGATGTCCAGCCCTAGTACATTATTATGGAATGGAAAAAAAAAAAAAAAAAAAAAGACTCTTTTGCTAGAAAAGCCTTTTTTCTCATGTGATTTGAGATTCTCTTGAGAAAAGAGACTGCTTGGTGTGAATCCAAAGCTGTGAAGCCTAGTTATCCTCTTCATCTCTATCTTATTCTTCTCTAAAACGTTTTTTTTTTTTTCACGCCTTTTCTATTTCTCTACTTTATAACCAAAATCTTCCTTACCCTTCAACATGCTCCACAGTCTCACTTCCCATCATTGTATAACCATAACCTAGGCCTAATCAATCAAAACCAAAGAGTGTACAGTCTGCCCCTATCCATACAAACCGTATGGACGAATGTATGGACAACTGTACACCCTCTTCCCCCTTCCTTCTTTGATTTGGTAAAACCCTAACCCCAATAACCTTCAAAATCCCTAACTTTCTAACCTTAGAATTGCACAAATCTGCCCAGTGAATTAGAACCATACCTATGCTAATATGAGAGTTCCAGTCTCTCATTAGGCCTTACATTTTCGTGCTTATGTGGTTTATGCCTCTGTGGGATTGTGATTGAACATAAATCTTAATTTTATTATCTATTGGGAACTCTTTTAATCATGGTAGAATGGCATATTATATTCAACTTATTTGATTAATCCATTAATAATCTTCTACATCCAAATGGTTAGATCACACATCTTGCATCAAATTTTGCTATTAGAGCATAGGGTTTTAGCATAAGTATACGTAGGGTCAGCACATTCATCACACCTAGGGTCTTGTTAGTGAATTCATTGCATATAGAGTCTATGTTTACATATTGCAACGTCTAGGTTAGTCACTTTTCCATTGTCATAACATTAGTATTTTAGACTAGTCTTAAGTCTTAGGCCCCTTAGTTTGTAATGCATGGGGCATTTTCACACCGGGCTCGAGTGGGGTTGCCTGTGGGATGCAGGGGCACACTCGGGGTGGGCAGCCCGTGTGAAGCGGATGGATCGTGTGAGGCGGGCCCCACCCGTGTGAGGCGGTACCCATGTGATTTGGGGCCAACGAGGGGGGTTCGACCGAGGTCCTAACCCATGAGATGTGGGGCCTGGGCTATGAGATAAAGGGATTGATTCGCCATGCTCTAACAGTTTGATCTTTTAGAGCAAGTGGTTAATTATCCTATGTCAATTTGTCCCTTGTTTATGCCCATGAGTACTTGGCGAGGTTTTGGTCTTCACCCTACTACCATGAGCCAAAATCAGCTTCTCAAAACTCTTAATGCCATAGCCATTGCACGACACCCAAATAACTCCGCTAACTTCGCCACCTTTATGGATATTGACCATAAAGGCCGACACCATTTCAAAGCATCTCACAATTTTCCTCAAGTTATCCACCACATTCTTCTGCATCACATAATAGGATGATGTCATTGGCAAACTATGGGTGAGAAATCTAAAACTCTGCATTCTCCAACCTAAATTGGCTAATGAGACCAGTAAATTGACTTCTATCTAACATCTTACTGACCACTTCCGCTACCACCATGAACAAGGAGAAAGCGGATCCCCCTACCAGGGACCTCTCAAAGGCTTAAAAAACCTTTATGGGACCCGTTAACCAACATAGATAACTTGGCTGACATATAGTCTTGAATCCACCTCCTTCTCTACCCACATCCCAAATGCCTCAGTATATAGTCAAGGAAGGCCCAGTCGACATGGTTGTATGCTCTCTTAATCTCTTAATATCCAGCTTGCAGATGATGCCCTTTTCCTTTCCTATAACATGAACCGATGCATTAGAGAGCAATTTGAGCAATATCCAGGATTTGTCTTCCGACAACAAACATACCTTAGTTAGACACTCAAAATTACGTTCACTAGAACCACTCAAAACTTCACAACCAAAATTTTAGCCAGGATCTTGTACGGGCCCGTAATAAGGCTAATTGGCCTGAAGTCTCACAACCATTCAGCCCCTTTCTTTGGAATAATTACTATAAAGGAAGCACCTCACTCCAACAATAGACGACCTCTTTCAACAAACTCAGCTATGAAATTTACCAAAAGCACCCTTCACCAATTCCCAAAAAAAAAAAAAAAAAAAAAAAAGGTAGAATGGCTTAGGAAAACCATCCAAACCCCAGGCTTGTCCCTATCTAAGGCTTCCACCACTACTTTGAGTTCCTCCTCAAAGAATGGCCTTTCTAGAGATTTGGCCTCCACTGCAAAGATTTGGTCGAATGACAAATTTTTGAGCTGCAACTGCTCCCACCTCTCACTCGTTAGCAAGTTCTTACAAAACTGAACTATTGTACCACAAATCTAAGATTTTTCTTTGACCCTTTTACCATCCACCAACACACTAAATCTTATTAATCCTAGCATGAGCGCTAGCAATGTCATGAAATTTTTTCTTATTCTAATCTCTTTAAGCCACGCTGCTCTAGACCATTGTGTCGACTTAATCTCCTCTTGTTGTTGCTAAAGAATATTGCATCTTTTCTTTAAATGGATCCCCCTACCAAGTTATAAAAAGAGTTTTTTTTTCATATAGCCCCTCTACTTTCTGATATTGGCAAATACACCTAATAGTTTTGCGATTTCCATATTCCTTCACTACAGTTTCCTGGCAAGACCTGTTAGCCCTTCGTTGTGACGGCCATTTAATTATCTGTTAATGGCACATTTTTGCGGATGTGAAATATGACCAAAACATCCTCTTGAGTGAAATGACCAAAACGACCCCACAAACACTTGCCCCGAACCCACCACCTATGCCATCGCCACTACCCATCCCACCACCTCAATCGCCAAATCCAACACCACCAAGTTTCCATCCAACGCCAGCGCCACAACCAAAACGACCACCTACACCTCCATCGCTACTCCTGCCAAACCCACCACCTCCTCCTGCCAAACAACGCATCCTCGATATTCTCTCCTTCCTTCCCGTCCTCTCTCACTCTCCTAACCCACAACAAACCCCACTGCAATCCCACCAACACCACCCTCCATTTCAAGGAACCTACACTCTCCCTTCTTAAACTCTACTCCTTCCATGCAAGAGCTCAAGGAGCTCCATGCCTGCCTAATTTATCTATTTTTTTTTAGACGTAACAACAATTTATTGAACGTTTAAAAAAAACAACAATTTATTGAAAGCCCACCAAAAGGTGGGAAAAGAATACAAAGCTACACAAATGCCGTTAAACAGGCAAAGAAAGAACAGCCATAGGAGTAGACTCACGAGGGATCCAACACCTAATGAGTAGGGTTGTCAATGGGTTGGGCCTAGGGTAGGTCTCGGCCTGGATTTTGAACTGCTTCGGACCGGGCCTTTCAAAAATCTGATTTTTCAAGCCCAAGCGCGTCCCATTGACACCCCTACTAATGAGGCCAATGACAACCCTAATAACACCGTCCCCTGAGGATTTACCACCTTTAAAACACCACTCATTCCTTCTTTCCAAATAATCCAAAAGATAGCCAAGATAAGGAGCCTCCAAATCTTTTTCCATGCTTTCCCACCATCCCCACCTGTCACGCCCACATGAGATTCTCCACCGATTCTAGCATTAACCGCATCATGTTAGCCTCTTGAAGGAAGAAATCCCACACTTTCCAAACAAAGTTGCAATGAATAAAGAGATGGTTGATCGATTCCGCGTTCTCCATGAACATCAAGCAAATATTAGGGAGAATGACAGCCTTACGCTGAAGACTATTCGGATGTTCATTGCCACCGACTTCCAGACCGTCTCCCCACAACTACCCTCCTTGTATTCAACACTCTCTCCCCCAACGGCAATCTCGGCTACACCCGCCTCCTCTTCAACTGCTCTGAAACCCCTCTAAACACTTTCATCTGAAGCACCATGATCAGGGCCTATTCTAAGAGCACCACCACTCAAATTGGTTTTGAATTGTATAAGTTGGTGTTGTAAAGTGGAGATGAGGAAAAGTAGACTTAGATGGTTTGGTCATGTGCAACGGAGTTTAAGAAATGCGCCAGTTATGAGTGCGCACAGAAAGACATGGGTGGGGGTACTAAGAAAAGACAATCTTGAAAGAGTGGAATGGCAGAAAATGATTCATGTAGCCGACCCAATTAGTTAGGACAAGGCTTAGATGATCATGATGAAGCCGATGTTGGAGAGTGGCATCATTTTGGAAAAATTAAAGGTTCCTTTTGTACTAAATGCTTACACTGAATTAAGGGGTACTAGGGAAGACGGTCATTCAAGGGCAGGTTATGAAGCTTGGACTAGATTTGAATGTGTTTTTTGCAAAATTGGCTCGTGAGGTAGTATCTGAGTATTGGGAACTTTTGGTTTGCACACTTGGTGTTTGATCAAATTTCCAAGGAGCCGAGTGAGGTAACTTAGAATATTAAAAAATATAAAAAAAAATAATAATAATAATAATAATAAATCATCGCCCACCAAATGGTTGACGGTATTCATTAGTTGGTACTTATTTAGTGAAGCAGGGAGGTGGTGTTTGGCGGGGTGACAAGGCAAGTGGGAGGTGGTGGGTTCAGTAGGGAAGAAATGGAGGCATGGACGGTGGCATGGATGCTAGTGGTGGTTTTGGCAATGGTGATGGAGTCAACGGCGAACTCAAATGGTAGTGTTGGTGGAGGATTCAATGATGGAGGTGGAGGTGAGATGGGCAAGGTGGTGATTTCGAGGGGAGTGGCAGTGGGGTCATTTCACCTACGAGGGTGTTCTAGTCATTTCACATCAACAAAAACGTGCCATCAACATATAACATAATGGCCATCACAGTCGTCAAGAAATAGTAGTGAGGGAATATGAAAATTGCAAAACTACAAGTGGAAATCTGCAAACGTCGAAGGAAAAAAAAACAGAGGGGGCTATAAAAAAAATAAATACTTCAAAATTCTAGCCACTCCCTCTTGGAAAAAACCGACAAATGTCAAGAATTATCAGAAAAAATAGGGGATATATGGAGGAAAAAAAAAAAACAGGGGCTATAAAAAAATAAAAAACTTAAAAATTCTAGCCACTCCCTCTTGAAAAAATCAATAAATGTCAAGAATTGTCAGAAAAAATAGGGGTTATATGGAAATAAAAAATAAAAAACTCTTTTAAAAATGTTAGCCACTCCATCTTGAAGAAACTGACAAACATCCAAGAGGTGAAAACAAAAAACAAAAAGAAATTCCCCTAAAATTCCTAAAGCTACTTTACGCTACAAATATGAATGATCAACTGACTCCTCTGGCTCGTTGCGCATGAAATAGATTCTCGGGAGCTAGTGATGTTAGCTTTTGAGATGATCCATAGTGAAAAACTTTCAGCAATCACGATCTAAGAAGAAGAAGAGGTTGATACCCTTAGGGGAGTAAATTCTAAACTAAAAGGGGGAACATTGTCCCTTAACAACTCAGAAGAAAAAAGGAGTTTGAGAACTCACCCCTCAACATCCACTTCCAAATCCTTTTTACTCCCTATCTACAATGATAAAAACTTCTTCAAGCCTAGCATGAGATTCATAGTTGACACGAACTCCTCTTTTAGATTTTTAACAAAACAAAATATTCCAATCTTCCCCCCAAATCTCCTAGCAATCCTTCACCCGAGCCTCCTTTCGACTTGCCACCCTGTATATTAGAGGAAATGCACACACCGAAGGTTCAATTTGCCAACCATGTTCCTACTAAAAACTAACCATACACCCTCAACTGTTTATTCCATACTATTAGACACCTCTCTCATCTTGGCAATTTCTTTTCACACCTTCAACCCCCGCCACACCTCTCCCATCACCTGACACCCAGCCTCTCTCCTTGATGCCATAGTTACTATGAATAAGCATACTCCACAATACCTCCTTTTCAAAAGAAAAATGCCACCACAGCTTTGCAAGTAAAGCCCGACGACTCTGTTTAATCCTACCAATACCCAAACTACCTTGTTTCTTTGATTTCTGAACATCAGTTCATTTAACCAAATGATGCTAACATCTTACTACCCTCCCGCCATAAGAAATTCCTTTAAATCCTTTCTAATCTTCCAGTCACCTAACTCAAAATTCTAAACTCTAAATCCTTTGTAACCTCCCAGTCACCTAACTCAAAATTCTAAACTCTAAATCCTTTCTAAACTTCCAGTCACCTAACTCGGAATCCTAAACATGTAGAGATAAGAAACCAGAAGAATCGCCAGAGATTAGTTGATAACCATGATTCTTCCCCCAAAAAATATAAAGCTTTGATTTCAAGATGTCAATCTTTACTCAGATTTCCCAACAATAAGATTCCAAAACAAAATAAACTGGGGATGAGCAACAAGCAAAAGGCCCAAATACATAATAGGCCACTTATTGATCTTACATCCAAGGATGGAAACGACCTCCAGTACCAGACACCCAGTGCATTACAGCATGCTTACCAGTCAACTGCAAAGATAACCAATTTAAATATTATTTATTTTTGAAGGGTGACCAATTTAAATATTTATTACTCCTTTAATATTTTAAATATAATTAACGAAATACCAAGTCCAGTGAAGAAAAGAAATGGTCCAGTTTTCGAGTTGTCCCGACCTGGCTGGAGGTTTCAAGTTTTTGAATTATGTATATAACCAGCACTTTAACAAGCTTTAATGATTTACGTTGAATGAGTGAAAAACATTAAGGGACTGTTTGTTTTGCCCATTTCCCTGGTAATATAAAGTAATTATGTCATCATTACTGTTTTACCACTGCCAAACCAAACACAGGAATGGTCGGTCAAATGCAGATGTATTCGGCAGACAAGTAATTTGTAATCATTGCACTTTTTCATGTAACAATTGTAAAAATCTCCCTCCAAACAGCAACAACAGTTTATTTTGATAATGATTTGACATTGAAAAAATGTAAAATTGCCATCGTTGCGGTCAAATGAAGTTGGTGTCAAGAGACAAATAAAGTAATTTGTAATCATTGCCCATGTCCTTAACATTATTGTGGTCATGGGCAAAACAAACAGGCCCTGAGAAGCCTAACATGAACCAACAACCTATGGAAAACTTTACCAGCAGCACATTGCAACATAAAAGACTAGCTTTCAAGAACCAGTTCCTTCAGTGAAGTGATTTCTGTCCCAATTACATTTTGATCATCTTTGAAGTAATAGATAAAGAATGTGTAAGCTCTACTCTTGTATCACTCTGAAATTTTTAATCTTTAAGCATATCACATAACATTGAGCTAATTCAAGGTACCATTCATAGAAGTACAGTTATACCTGTGCTATTCCTCGTGATAATCGGAAATCCAAGCTTATTGACTTGGTCTTTGAAGTACTAGTAACAAAAACCTTTTTATTTATTATAGCTCCATTACTTGATTTGTTGCGTATTTCAGCTGTATCCCTTGATTTGCTCCGGATTTCACGTCTATCAGTTGATTTCCTGTGAACTTCAGACCCAGAATCAGAAGCAGATGTAGTTATGCTCGAGGACTCCATAGCAAGGTCATCCCTTGATTTGCTGCGGATTTCATGCCCATTAATTGATTTACTGTGAATTTCAGACCCGGAATCAGAAGCAGATGTAGTTATGCTCGAGGACTCCATGGCATGGTCATCACAAATAATAGTCTTGTTCTGTTTAGCACTTGCCAGTAGCTCTTCCAGCTCCAGCAATTGCTTCAAATCTGCTGATTGACGCACAGCATTTCCATAACCCTGCTCCCATACAAGAAGTGCATCATCTTTCTTCCCCAAAGCTGACAGCGAGCGACCTGGAAGGAGAAGTGGCACACTATATAGATGATTTGATGCAAGAACACGAATAGAAATGTGTTATGAATATTTCAAATGAAATTTTCATTTGTACATTGAATAAACTATTCTCCAAGAACAATATCTCTTTTCAGACGGATTTTCGTAAAGCTATGGGATAAAAGTCATAAGAAGAATCAATCAGGAGAGTCACCGAGAACCCCATAAGTGAAATACAGTTACTATTTCTGATTGCATCATTGCTTTATCATTGACTGCAGTAAATCAAAAAACTCAAATATTCCTGTCTTTGTACTGGGCTAAGGGAAAACTTTAGAGTTAGGTCGATGAAGTGGAGAAGAGCCATCGGAGTCTAGAGTCTTGTTCCATCGCTGAATGCCTATGAAACTTAAGGGATTTTTTTATAAGACAGTTGTTTAGCTATGCTATTAGGGGCAGGTGGGCAGTTAGAAAGCAGCATGAGCAGAGATTTGGGTGTTGCTAACAGGAGATTTGAGTGTTGCAAACAGGAGTTTGAGATGGATGTGTGGCAAGGCTAGGAAGGAAAAAAAATTAAGAACAAAGTCATTTGGAGCAGCCAAGGAGCAGCTCTATCGAGAGAGAATGATGGAGAATAGATTGCGATGGTTTTTTCATGTGTAACATAGACCAGAGACGGCTCTGGTAAGGAGGGAACATTACTTAGGTTTGAATGGCCTGAAAGGAGGAAGAAAGGAAGGCCTAAATGGACTTGGATTAGGTGGTGTGAAGTGAAATGAAGTTTCGCACATTTACTGAGGATAGGGCCTCGGATAGGATTGATTAACCCTACACAGCTGGGCATGGTTAGGATGATGATGATGATGATGATGATGATGATGACGACAGCGATCACAACGATAACAATGATGTGGTGGCCTAAGGGAAAGTTTAGTCTTTTTTAATTTATTCCCAACATGCATACATTTCATTCTTGAGAATAAACACGAAATTTGGATTTCTACAAAATTGTGTGCATGGGCGTGCAGTGGAGTAAGGATCAGGAACTACATCTTCATATAATGGACATTGACAGTTACTAGGGATGGTTCCATTTTTTGCTTTTTCTTTTCTTTTCTTGTATCCTCTTTTTTGGTGGGGAGGGGGTGAGGGCATGCGCATGTTGGTTCCTTTTTTATTTGAGATGCCGATTTTTTTAAGTTTTGCACAATTGACAAGCTTAGAGACATATTTGGAGAATGAATTGCATCATTATGATAGAATGTCAAAATTTTCCATATCACTGCATGCTTACATAAATAAGAGAAGCCCAAAGTAGAAGAGAAGTCATTGATGCCCCCAAGCACTATTTGCACCAGCAGGCACATTACAGTAGTTGCAATCCAAGGGTAATGGGAACGCATGAACAGAAAACCCAGAAATATCTGATAAATCTAAGGAACGGCAGCATAATCAATGAAGCAAGATAATGCCTTATGCCTAACAAATTGATTTGTAATATACATAGCATACACAACTACCCAGCCAAGAGATGGTCAAATGGACCAAGCTAACGAGATGCTGCAGCCCAGTTATCAAATACATGAGATCTCAATATTTGAACCACAGGAATGGATGAAGAACACATGCTAGAATATTGGAATAGAGATGGATAAACAACTTTATTGAAATTGAAACTACTTCACTTCTTACAAATACTTAAATAAAACCTCCCAAAACTCCACTTTTATAGACCCCAAATACTACTTCACTACTTAAATATAGACCCCAAAAACACACTTTTATAAAACCTCACTACTTAAATATAAAACCTTGGCTAAATATAAAACGTCCCAAAAACACACTACTTCACTGCTTAAATATAAAACCTCCCAAAAACTTGAAAGTTGTTTATCCCAAAATCCTTGGCTAAATATAAAACCTTGGCTAAATATAAAACCTCCCAAATACTACTTCACTACTTAAATATAGACCCCAAAAACACACTTTTATAAAACCTCACTACTTAAATATAAAACCTTGGCTAAATATAAAACCTCCCAAAAACACACTACTTCACTACTTAAATATAAAACCTCCCAAAAACACACTACTTCACTACTTCCCAAAAACTTTTATAGACCCCAAAAACACACTCTAAAATCCCTATGAATCTTTGATGTAGATTTTGGGACTATTAGATTGTGTCAAACCAATCTAATCTATCTAAGATAGCAACAACTCTACCTACCAAAACTTGGCTAATTTGTAATGGCTTAAAAATAGTAAGAGTAAATCTAGAAAATCATCCCCATAATTGTTACAAAATCCTCAAAACCAGAACTCCTAATCTTCCAAAATTAGTAAATGATAGTATCTAAAGCTAGCCGCCAAAACTAGCAGCAAAAAACACAAAATTCAGCATATGTTGAGGCCCATGGTGGGCCTTGGGCCTATGTCATTCCCCCCGAGTTAGAAAGAACTTGACTCTGACGAGTTAAATGCTTGATACAAGCATTAGAAGTTCAGGTTCAATCTTTTCAATTCACTGCCCGTGATCCACGTGCTTCATAATAAGAGATTTGTTCTTCGATTTCACCAAGTATCACTTGTATTAGCCTTTTCGAGTGTCAGTAGTCCTCATGCATGACATGTGTTCAACTTCATTCTTTCTTTCTTTTTTTATTCAATTGTTTGCCCATATCAGCAATAACTTCATCTTACATGTCAAGCACCTACTGTGGTACTCAAACAAATCAACCATGTTGAAAGTCGGTGAAATATCCAAGCCATTTGGCAACCCGATCTCACAGGCATTGCCACGAACTTCCTCTTGACTCGGCATGGCCGAATGTTCTTAGACTTGAGTTTCTTATGAGCTCCTCTCGAAACTTTTCTTTATGGAGGTAAACCATAACCAAGTTCCTTTTTTTATACATCTTCTCTCAACAATGTTCATTCATAAGTCATAAGTTCTCAGAAATTTGGTTTGCTATCATTGATCTTCTTGTCTTTCATCTTTCGTACTTTTGGATGCCTGACAACTTCTACCCCTCTTCCTTATTAAATTTGGGTATTAAAAGCTAATTCATCGGGTGCAACATGATATTAACATTGTCCTCAATGGAAGAATAGGTGTTAGCCCAAGCCGAAATGCACCATATCTCGGTCCCACAAACATGTTTTGACTAGCAAAATGGGTGCATCCATAATTATTAATTACTACAACACTCCGCACCTCATCCTTGTACTTGGATCAGATGGAGAAGGATACTAAGCACCCCAACTTAATAGAGACTTTAGCCCACTTTCTTGAACCACATAATCTAGTAAGAACATGAATGCACGTGTTCTTTTAGTTTCAACTTGTCTACCATTTCCTGTGAAACTATGTTCTCACTGCTTCCTTCATCTATCAAAATTGAACACATCCTCCCACCAAAAATGCAGGCGGTGCAGAAAGTATTTTGTTCCAACCATCAGCCCTCATTAATCACTCAAAGAATTGATAGCATCACCAGTTGGATAATGGTGTATCCACTATCTCCATATACATCTACTGCATCTTT
The DNA here is from genome assembly GCA_021015155.1 of Magnolia officinalis. NCBI lineage: Eukaryota > Viridiplantae > Streptophyta > Magnoliopsida > Magnoliales > Magnoliaceae > Magnolia > Magnolia officinalis. The sequence goes on along the minus strand of JAJHSJ010001524.1, from coordinate 141,019 downwards.
TACCGAGAAAATCAAGAAGAATATGTTCATATCGGTGCTAGTCATATGACCTCCAAAGGTGACGCAGGGATGGACTTGATGAGGTCGATCACCGTCTTCCTCAAGGGGATAACTACGAATCCACAGAGCTTCTCTAGACTCCTCACAGAGATAACTCGAATCCACGAGGGAAAATAAGAAAAATAAAAATAAATTCTAGAAATTCCAAAATTGATTGATTGATGATAAAAACAAATTTACAACCCTTTAAATAGTGATACCAAACCTTGGAAAAAGTTTCGGAATCAAACTCCCTAAAATTCGTAATTACCAAAAATAGTAAAATTCTAACTCTAATAAAAATCCTATTTCTAGTAAAACTCTTCTAAAGCCTAATTTCTAAAAATAAAAAATTTCAAATAAACTTTTGCTAGAAGAGTCCTAGCATGATTACAAGTTGTTTCTAAAAAAGAAGAAAATCTAAAACTCTAAAAATAAGAAAATATTAAAAAATAGGAATTACTAAAAATAGTAATTTTTCCTTAAATTTTCGTTTTTGAGCTGAAAGTGCGCGTTTTCTAGCGAAACGGATAGACACGACCCACTTAGTGGGACGGTTCACTCGGGTAGCCCATTTCAGTAAAGATTGATAGGTTGTACGTCTCGTAACGATACCCGGATCAAAAGTTACGGCCAATTTACAGTTCACCTTCTTTTGGTCCAACCATGCTAGGAATGTCTCTGTGCCACGTCCTACATCAGACCCCTCCAATTGGAAAAAATTCATCCTCGAGTTACTCAAGGGACTTCGCTCATGATACTCAAATAATTTCTGGCGTCGATGTTTATCAGCCTTTTCCTTGTACTTTGCATTACGCTCTTGAGCTGACACAATACATGTAATCATGCTCTCCTTGACTTGACTAGTATGGATCAATTCCTTCACTTGCTCCTGGAGTATCTCATACTCTTTCGGACTCATCCGATAGTGAGGGAGGTTGGGCAAGCTAGCCCCAGGGACGAGGTCTATGTGATGTTGGATATCCCGCATGTGGGGCAATCCATCGAGTAGCTCTTTGGGCTAGATTTCCTTGAATTCGTTCGGCGATGGCCTTAAACTTGGGGGAATGTTTAAAGGCTCCGATTCCTCGCCCTTTACCACTACGGCATGCACCTCGTCGGTCTCCTTGGATTCCTCTGTGAAATACTAAATGGTCAGGAGGGAACTCTCCTCCACTTTAGAAGCTCCAGGGTGGTTCTCTGCTGTCATAGGGGCAAGGACCATTTTTCAACCGTCTTTGACAAAGACGTAAACATTGTCTCGTCCTCGGTGGGTCGCATCACGGTCTGATTGCCATGGTCGACCGAGTAACATATGGCTTGCTTCCATATTGACCACCTCACAAAGTACTTGATCCTTATAATTTTTACCAATTGAAAACAAGACGGTACATTGTTTAGTTACCAATTGAAAACAAGACAGTACATTGTTCAGTTACCTTGGTCTCGTTCACCTTTTTTATCTAGCCAATCGAGTAAGAGGAAGGATGCTTTGCCGTAGGCAGTGTTCGCAATATCGATAATATCGGCCGATATTACCGTTAAACCCATCAAAAGTCCCAGAAATCTAATATATATATATATATATATATATATATATATAGAATTTTTTTGTATCGTGTGATATATCGCACGATTTTTTGCGAAATCCCCAATATTAGCGATATTATCGTACATTACAAAGCCAACAATCATTTGAGGAGAGAATTCCGATGATAAAAGGCCGGGAATGTCGGGTTTGCAATATTCTCAAAAAATTGAAAAAAAATCCAAACAAAAAGAGGAAAATCCATGTAAGAGAGGGGATTTCGGGACCTGCAGAAGATGTGAGCGTGAATGGAAGCTGAATCTAGTGGGCCACTTGATCGAGAGGTAGTGGTGCGCTGTAAGTGCGAACAACTCCCCCCCCCCCTCCTTACGATTTTCCTATTTTTTCATCGAATAGGAGAGAGATTTTCTGCGAAACGGAGATTTGGCCAAAAATTTGCCAAAATCGTAGGGATTTGGGATTTGAGATTTAGGGTTCTGGAAGGACGGGAACCCTTTCTTGCCGTGAAACTGGCTTCCGATGTCATTTATGGAAGCGGATCAGGTGGTGCACCACACACCAGCAACCTAGCTAGTGAGTCAACAAGTTCTGTGGGCCCTACCATGAAGTAAATGTTATATCCAAACCGTTCGTCCATTTCGTGAGATCGTTCCAAGGGTTGAGCCCAAAAATAAGACAGATCCAAATATCAAGTGGACCACACTGCAGAAAGTAGTGGGAGATTAAACGTCTACCATTGAAACCTTCTTGGGGTCGCAGAAGTTTTCGATCAATCTGATATTTGTTTTTTCTCTGCATCCATGTTTGTGTGGCCTTATGAATAGATTGGATGGAGAAGAAACATTACGGTGGGCCCTACGAATGTTTTAACGGTGGGAATCATTGTCCCGCTACTATTTGTGATACCTTTGGATATGACTCATTTTTTATTACATGTCCTAAAATGATCTCACCAAATGGATGGTCAGTATAGATATAATAAATACATCATGATGGGGCCCATAGAGCTTTAATCCTCTTTTCATAGTTAATACGAACATACACATACACCAGTGAGGCCGCTGATGTGCGGTACAACAACTACTTGGCTTACTTTACAAACGGGTTGTGGGGTCCACCTTGATGTATATGTTTTATCCATGCCATCCATCCGATTTTTCATATCATTTAAGGACGTTAGGCCAAAACTTCAGTAGATCCCAATCTCAAGTGAACCACAGCATAAAAAGTGGTGAATAATCATTAAAAGCATTTTATAGGCCACAAGTTTTGGGTTAAGCTCATCTTTGTATATTCCCTACATTCACTTCTGCTTGACCTTGTCAACGGGTTGGATGACAAATAAACATGACAGATCTACTTAAATTGGGCCTTCATATGTTTTTAATGGTGAACGTTTAATCATCACTGTTTCATGTGGTGTGGTCCACCTAAATTTTGGATGTACTTAATGTTTGGGACAACATCCCAAAATGAGTTGAAAAATTGATTGGACAAAGTGGATATACAACATATCATCATGGTGGGCCCTACAGTAGCACTGTTTTCTGTGGTAGGGTCCACTTAGGTATTAGATCGGCCTCATTCTTTGGCTCAAGCCCTGAAATGGTCTCTCCAAATGGATGGATGGTGTAGATACAACACATACATAATGGGTAGGGCCACAATCAGGGTTCCACGCACATCATTCTCTGGCTCATGCTCTAAAATGATCTCTTAAAATGGATGGATGGTATGGATACAATCCATACATCATGGTGGGCCCATAGTCAAGGTTCACCCTTAGTGCGGCCCTGAGAAGTTTTTAATGGTGGTCGTTCAAGAATCACTATTTCCTGTGGTGTGTTCCACATGAGATTTGAATCTGCCTCATGGTCCTATCAGGCTCGTGGTGGGGCCCACCATGATGTTTGTGAGAAATCCACTGTCCATCCTTTTTTTTCATGGCATATTAGTTGTCCATTATGCATCATATTTAAATATAGTTAGTTGTCTTAGTTCAATCATACAACGCATAGCTTAAGACCCTATACAAAGGAAACCTATTATGTGTACTTTTTTGAGATTTTATAATTTAAAAGTGTGTATTGAGGTATTTTTTAATAATTCCTGAAGTTTCATTGAAAATTTCAACCAATTTCTCAATGTTTCCCCATGTTTCTCAAAAAGTGCGATAAATTACGCGATACAAACGATATATCCCATGCAATAACTGATATGTATCTGTATCCCAAGGGTGCGATACATTGCACGATACTGATATTTCGAACACTAGTCGTAAGCAGTGTTCGAAATATCGATTTCGCATTATGTATCGCACCCTTGGGATACGGAAACGTATCGATTATCACATGGGATTATCGGTTGTATCGCGTAATGTATCGTTGTTGTTGAAAACATGAGGAAACATTGGAAATTGGTTGAATTGTTAATGAAATTTCAGTGATTGTTAAAAAAGACATCAATACACACTTACAAATCAAAACATTACAAAAAACAAGTGCACATACTAGGCTTTCTTTGTATGTGGTCCTAATCTACGCGTTGTCTAACTAAATTGATGCAAGTATATTCATATAATTTATAAATGTAAGAAGACATGTGGAAATACAACAAATACATTCAAAAGCAAAAGAAGAATCACTAGATTAGGTTACATACATGTTTGATTTTATGTTTGGACACAGATTGAGACCGATTTGCAAGAAATTGGGAAATTTTTGATTTTTTTTCAATTTTCCACAACTTTGTCATTCTCCTCCAAATCTCGAAATCGAAGCTCCCAATCCATGATTTTTCATGTTTTGTAACAATTTGACATTGATTTAACATGATTTACAGAAAAAAAAAAAAAAAAAAAAGGAATCAAAATTTAAAAAATGCTCACTGGATCGAACATGTGGGATATATCCCTCTACTTGTGTGTTTCATATCGCACAGGTGGGATACAAGATATATCGTGGGATATATCGCCCGATATCGTCAATATTTAAAACACTGGTTGTAGGTAGCTGCAATTTTTCCACCATCGCCTTCGAGACGATGTTCTCGCTACTGCCACTGTCTATGATTACATCACAGACCTTGTCGTTGACAGTACATCACATACGGATTATATTGTGCCGATGCGGACGTAACTCCTTCCATGGAGTGTACAGTAATCGCCTCACGACAAAGGATTCGCCAAGATCCTCAGCCAACCATTCTTCGTCACCAACTCCTTCCTCGGTGATTTGTTCATCTTCATCAAATCCAGGGTCTTCTTTTGTTGTATCACCTTCAGTGCATCCTTCATTAATGGTCAGGTGGGCTGCGGGGCGTTGAGGGCAGGTGTTTGATAAGTAGCCCGATTGGCCACAGCGGTAACAAGTGTTTGGCCTTGGCCGAACATTAGGATTTGGAATCTTACTCGGGCCAGCTATTCTGGGTGCTACACGTTGAGGCCAAGATGGGTCGCTCCCCGTGTCACGGTCTACATTTGCGGGAGGTTGGGGACGTCCTCCTAATGGTTCTTTTTCTCGTGCCAGCACTGAATCATGTGTAGGACCCGTCATAGGAGGCTGAGTTGAAGGATAAGGCTAAGTAAGGACTCTTGCAAACTGTGTTTCTGCCCTACCTGCCAACTGAACAACTTCATCCATGATTCCAACCAAGTGTCAATCGTAACCCACCTATGAATCGTGCTACCATCTGCGATTCAGTTTCTGACAAGTCATTCCGGGTTGTCAACCGCTAGAATTCTTCGGTGTAATCTGTGACTGTTCGATTCCCCTATCGGCAATTTTGGTATTGCTAGAAGCTTAGAACAATATCTGCTCGTAATCACTAGAGAGGAATCATGATCGAAGAAGGCATCTCATCCGTGGCCAGGATTAGATTGATGTGGAGCGGGTCGCGGACAGTTTCATGGCCAAGATGGATCAGAAAAGGCCCGGTCGACGACAGAAGTGATCCGGACCGTCGGACCTTAGATCGGGCGTATCTCGCAATCCGGAATGAGTTACCTGACGTAAAATATATGATTTTGGGGTAGAACGAGCTACTTTAGCCAACCAACCCAGCTACGCTGGGTTGCGACGCCCGGAATTGCAAAAAACCCCTGGATTGACGGTCGTTTCCCTACTTTAATTTCGTTTTTACTATAAATAGTAAGTTTTAGTTTGATTATAACTCTTCCTCCGTTGGGCTTTAGGAGTTGCGCCCAACGTGAAAAGAGCTTAGAATAATTAGGACAACGGTTTGGTGAAGCCAAATAGGACACTTACTATTTTTGGCCGAAAACCTTGCGCACTAGTAGACATCACGACCGTCTATAAATAGTAAGTTTACTATTTATAGTAAGTCGCGGATTCTAGGAGTTCTAGTTGTAGTTTGATTCTGATTTCTTTCCCATTGCTTGGTACCCCTATTTAAAGGGTTGTGAACTCGTTTTTAGTCATTAATTAATCAATTCCGAATTTCTTAGAATTTATTTCTATTTTCTGCTTTCTTTCCTCGTAGATTCGAGAAGTCTCTGTGAGGAGTCCAGAGAAGCTCCATGGATTCGGAGTAGTTAATCTCATCACGTTCATCCCTGCGTCAATTGGTATCAAAGCGAGGATTTCCCTTGGGCCGATGGCAAACAATGAAGGTATGAATCAAAATCCTGTGGACGGTGATTCAGGGATTCGTTATCTTTCGGAAAGAATGGAAGCTTTCCACCGAGAGAGTCAGTTGACCATGCAAGAGCTGCAGGTAACCCTCAACCGTCTTGCGGATGCGCTACTTCCGCCCCGAGCCCTAGGCGGTGCTCCACCACCCAGGGTGGCTCCACCACCTGTAGTTGCTATACGACACAACCCCAATTTTCGTAGAGCACTACCAGTGGCAAATCGTAGGGCTACACCAGATGATTCAAGTTCTAGCGACGAGGACCTTAATGAGGGTTTTGCCCGACGACCAATCCATGGAGGCGATCATCTAGATCGTGCTGAAAGAGACTATCGAGGTAAGGCTGAACTTCCTAGTTTTAATAGTTTATTACGTATAAAAGATTTCCTCGATTGGCTAGCCGAAGTAAAGAGATATTTTGATTATATGGACGTGCCAGATCATAAAAGGGTAAAATTGGTAGCGTTTAAATTAAAATCTGATGCTTCTGCATGGTGGAAACAATTACAACTCTCACGAGCCCGCCAGAACAAGGCGCCCATCTCATCATGGCAAAGGATGAGACGTCTTCTTCGATCACGATTTCTCCCTAGTGATTATGAGCAGATACTATTCCAGCAATATCAAAATTGCCGACAAAGAAATCGAACCGTCACAGATTACACTGAAGAATTCCAGCGGTTGGCTACACGAAACGATCTGTCAGAATCTGAGTCACAGAAGGTGGCACGATTTATAGGTGGGTTGCGGCCGACAATTCAGGACAGAGTTCAGATGTACCCAGTCGGGACCATGGATGAAGCAGTTCAATTGGCGGGTAGGGCAGAAACACAACTTGCAAGAGCTCCTACTCATCCATATCCTTCAACTCGACCCCCCATGACGGGTCCTACGCAAGATCCAGTGCTGGCACGAAGAAAAGATCCAATAGGAGAACGTCCTCAACCTCCTACAACCGCAAACCGTGATACGGGGAGCAGCTCATCCAGACCTCAACGTGTAGCACCCACAACAGCGGGCATAAGTAGGGTTTCAAATCCTTATGTTCGGCCAAGGTCGAACAATTGTTACCGTTGTGGCCAGCAAGGCCACTTATCAAACACATGTCCTCAACGTCCCGCAGCACACTTGACTATAAATGAAGGGGGCACTGAAGATGAGGCCGCAGAAGAAGGCCATGGCTATGATGAACATGAGCAAATCACTGAAGAAATAGCAGGTGGCGATGAAATGACGGGAGAGGATCGCGGCGAATTTCTAGTTGTAAGGCGATTACTGTATACCCCACGAAAGGAATTACATCCACAGCAACACAATATATTTCGTACTCGGTGCACTGTCAACGGAAAGGTCTGTGATGTGATCATAGACAGTTGTAGTAGCGAGAACATCGTCTCAAGGGTGATGGTAGACAAGTTGCGGCTACCAACGACGAAACATCCTTCCCCGTACTCAATTAGCTGGATAAAAAAGGTGAATGAGACCAAGGTAACTGAACAATGCACTATCTCATTTTCAATTGGTAAAAATTATAAGGATCAGATACTTTGTGACGTGGTTGACATGGAAGCTTGCCACATGCTACTTGGTCGACCCTGGCAGACGGACCGTGATGCGACCCATCGGAGACGAGACAATGTCTACGTATTCGTCAAGGATAGTTGAAAAATAATCCCTGCCCCTATGGCACCAGAGAACCACCCTGAAGCTTCTAAAGTGGAGGGGAGTTTCCTCTTGACCATTCGGGATTTCATGGAGGAATCCAAGGAAACCGGCGAGATGTACGCCGTAGTAGTGAAGGGCGAGGAAGAAGAACCCTCAAACATCCCTCCAAATTTAAGACTGTTGCTAAACGAATTCAAAGAAGTCTGGCCTGAGGATTTACCTGATGGATTGCCCCCCATGAGAGACATCCAACATCACATAGACCCCGTCCCTGGGGCTAGCCTACCCAACCGCCCTCATTATCGGATGAGTCTGAAGGAGTGCGAGATATTTCAGGGGCAAGTGGAGGAATTGATCCGTAAGGGTCTCTTGAGAGAGAGCATGAGCCCATGTGCCGTACCAGCATTATTAACGCCAAAAAAATATGGAAGCTGGCGCATGTGTGTCGACAACCGGGCAATCAACAAAATTACCATCAAATATCGATTCTCAATACCACGATTGGACGACATGCTCGATATGCTAGAAGGGGCCAAGGTGTTCTCTAAACTAGATCTGAGGAGCGGGTACCATCAGATTTGTATCCAACCCAGTGATGAGTGGAAAACCGCATTCAAAAACAATGAAGGGTTGTATGAGTGGCTGGTCATGCCCTTCGACCTATCGAACGCACCAAGTACTTTTATGCGTTTGATGAATCAAGTGCTAAAACCGTTTACTGGCCGATTTGTGGTAGTATATTTTGATGACATATTGATATATAGTCAAGATGAGGCGGAGCACAGGAAACATCTCAGGCAGGTGCTACAGGTCCTACAAATTAACAAGTTGTACCTCAACTTGAAGAAGTGTAGTTTTTTAACTGACATCCTGTTATTTCTAGGATTTGTTGTAACGTCCACAAGCATTCGTGTGGACGATGAAAAGGTGCGAGCTATTAGGGAATGGCCGATCATGACAAACATTCATGAGGTGAGGAGTTTTCATGGGTTGGCGACTTCCTATCGTCGATTTGTGCGAGATTTTAGCACCATAGTCGCACCTATAACAGATTGCATGAAAAAAGGACCGTTTCAGTGGACCGATAAAGTTGAGAAGAGCTTTCATGAGATCAAGCATCATTTGTCTACAACACCGGTCTTGGTGCTTCCTAATTTTGACAAATTATTTGAGGTTAAGTGTGACGTTTCATACGTCGGAATTGGAGGAGTATTATCACAGGAAGGCAGGCCGGTAGCCTTCTACAGTGAGAAGCTCAGCGAAGCCCGAAAGAAGTGGTCAACTTATGAGCTTGAGTTGTATGCAGTTGTTCAGGCACTGCGACATTGGCGGCATTATCTGATTCAAAGAGAGTTTGTTCTGTACACTGACCATCAAGAATTAAAGTTTATTAATAGTCAGACTAACGTGAATCGTGTGCATGCTAGATGGGTTGCGTTTTTAATGGAATTTACATTCGTTTTGAAGCACAAGTCAGGGCAGCAGAACAAGGTGGCTGATGCACTTAGTCGCCGTACATCACTACTTGTTACGATGAGGAACGAGGTGGTCGGCTTCGACTGTCTCAAGGAGCTGTATGCCGAGGACTTTAAAGATTCTTAGATGAAGTGCCAAGAAGGTCACCCCAGTGACCTTCATATACAGGACGATTTTCTCTTCAAAGGGAATCGATTGTGCATCCCCCAAAGTTCTTTGAGGAAGCAGATTATTCAAGAGCTACATGGAGGTGGCCTCGGTGGACACCTTGGGCGAGATAAGACGCGAGCTCTTGTGGAAGAGCGGTATTATTGGCCGCAATTAGTATGTGATGTGGGAAAAGCCGTACAAAGTCGTCATGTTTATCAGACCTCCAAGGGACAATCTCAGAATACGAGCCTCTACACCCCATTACCTGTGCCTGACGGTCCTTGGGAGGATTTATCAATGGACTTCGTACTTGGTCTCCCACGAACACAACGCGGTATGGATTCGGTGTTCGTGGTGGTAGATCGTTTCTCCAAGATAGCACACTTTATCCCATGCAAGAAGACCCTCGATGCAACACACGTGGCGAATCTATTCTTCAGGGAGGTCGTACGGCTACACGGGGTCCCCAAGACCATTACTTCTGATCGTGACACGAAGTTCATTAGCCACTTTTGGCGGACTTTGTGGACTCGATTCGATACACGACTTCAATTCAGCAGTGATTATCACCCACAGACTGATGGGCAGACCGAAGTTGTGAATCGCACGTTGGGAAACCTCTTTTGCTGTATTTCAGGAGAAAAACCGAAGCAGTGGAATTTGGCATTGTCTCAAGCAGAGTTTGCATTCAACAACATGGTGAACCGCTCGACAAGAAAATCATCGTTTCAGATTATCTATGGACGAGTGTCTCGCCACACGCTTGACTTGGTCCCTCTGCCCAAACACCCGGGCACGAGCATTGCAGCAGAACATATGGCAGACAAAATCATGGGCATCCATGCGGAAGTGCAGACCAAGCTACATGCCTCGAATGAGAAGTACAAGGAACAAGCGGACAAGCACTAGCGACAAAAAGTGTTCGAGGTGGGCGACCGAGTTATGGTCCATCTGCGCAAAGAGAGATTTCCAACCGGGACGTACAACAAGTTGAAAAATAAGAAGATTGGACCCGTCCCAATCATTCGAAAGATCAATGACAACGCTTATGTTGTTGATCTTCCAAACGACATGGCGATCTCACGGACTTTCAACGTCGCGGACCTGACCGAGTATCATGAACCAGCGCAAGATGAGAACTCGAGGACAAGTTCTTTTGAAGAGGAGGGGACTGATGTAAAGCGGGTCGCGGACAGTTTCATGGCCAAGATGGATCAGAAAAGGCCCGGTCGACGACAGAAGTGATCCGGACCGTCGGACCTTAGATCGGGCGTATCTCGCAATCCGGAATGAGTTACCTGACGTAAAATATATGATTTTGGGGTAGAACGAGCTACTTTAGCCAACCAACCCAGCTACGCCAGGTTGCGACGCCCGGAATTGCGAAAAAACCCTGGATCGACGGTCGTTTCCCTGCTTTAATTTCGTTTTTACTATAAATAGTAAGTTTTAGTTTGATTATAACTCTTCCTCCGTCGGGCTTTAAGAGTTGCGCCCAACGTGAAAAGAGCTTAGAATGATTAGGAGAACGGTTTGGTGAAGCCAAATAGGACACTTACTATTTTTGGCCGAAAACCTTACCCGCTAGTAGACATCACGACCTTCTATAAATATTAAGTTTACTATTTATAGTAAGTCGCGGATTCTAGGAGTTCTAGTTGTAGTTTGATTCCGATTTCTTTCCCATTGCTTGGTACCCCTATTTAAAGGGTTGTGAACTCGTTTTTAGTCATCAATTAATCAATTCCGAATTTCTTAGAATTTATTTCTATTTTCTGCTTTCTTTCCTCGTGGATTCGAGAAGTCTCTGTGAGGAGTCCAGAGAAGCTCCGTGTATTCGGAGTAGTTATCCTCATCACGTTCATCCCTGCGTCACAGATGGGCGCCTTGTTCTCTCGAGCACGTGAGAATTGTAATTGCTCCCACCACACAGAAGCACCGAATTTTAATTTGAATGCTACTAATTTCTTATGCTCCGGCACATCCATGTAATCAAAATATTATTCTACTTTACCTAGTCAGTCGAGGAAATCCTCTATACGTAAAAAGCCATTAAAACTAGGAAGTTCAGCCTTACCTCAATGGTCTCTTTCAGCACGATATAGACGTTCGCCTCCATGGACTGGTCGTCAGGCAAAGCCATCATCGAGGTCATCGTCGCTAGAGCTCGAATCATCTGGGGTAGCCCTACGATTCACCATTGGTAGTGCTCTACGGAAATCGAGATTGTGCCATACAGCAACCAGCCAACCACAGGCGGTTGAGCATCGCCTTGGGCTCGGGGCAGAATTGGCGTATCCACAAGACAGTCGAGGGTTGCCTGCAGCCCTTACATGGTCAACTGACTTTCCCGATGGAAAGCTTTCATTCTTTCCAAAAAATAATGAATCCATAGATCACCGTCCACAGGATTTTAATTCATACCTTTGTTATTTGTCATCGGTCCGAGGAGAGTCCTCACTCTGATACCAATTGACACAGGGATGGACATGATGAGGTCGATCATCGTCTTCCTCAAGGGGATAACTACTTCGAATCCATGGAGCTTCTCTAGACTCCTCATAGATATACCTTAAATCCACGAGGGAAAATAAGAAAAATAGAAGTAAATTCTAGAAATTCCAAAATTGATTGATCAATGGTAAAAACGAATTTACAACCCTTTAAATAGTGATATCAAACCTTGGAAGAAGTTTTAGAATCAAACTCCAACTCAAAACTCCCTAAAATTCGTAATTACCAAAAATAGTAAAATTATAACTCTAATAAAAATCCTAATTCTAGTAAAACTCTTCTAAAGCCTAATTTCTAAAAATAAAAAATTCCAAATAAACTTTTGCTAGAAGAGTCCTAGCATGGTTACAAGTTGTTTCTAAAAAAGAAAAAAATATAAAACTCTAAAAATAAAAGAATATTAAAAAATTAGAATTACTAAAAATAGTAATTTTTCCTTAAATTTTCGTTTATGAGCTGAAAGCACGCATTTTCTAGCGAAACGGACAAATGCGACCCACTTTGTGGGTTGATTCACCTCAGATGGCCCCGTTTTAGTAAAGATTGATAGGTTGTGCACCCCGTAACGATACCCGGATCAAAAGTTACGGCCAATTTATAGTTCACCTTCTTTTGGTCCAACCATGCTAGGAATGTCTATGCCACGTCCTACCTCAAAAGGGCTTTCCATAGCTGATGTTAACAGAAACTGGAGCAAACCCCACTGCTAGAAAATGGAAGTTCAACTTTATGGCATCTATATTAGGGATGCAGCCATGCAGACACCTCTGATGTAGGGGTTCTTGACTGCAGGAAGGTTGTTCTTATTTCTCTACCCAATCCAGATAGGGACTGCCTACAGGGCCACAGCACATGCCCTCCAAGATATCATAAGGACGATCCACAGTCAGTTTTGCAATTTGCAAATCATTGTGGAAAGGAGCTTTTTCTGACGTCATCATTGGGTCAAGAGGGAGGTTCCTATGCCTTGCTACTTATCTTTTATTTGCTAGGAGGTTAGGCCTTTGGCTGTCAAGTTAAACATTCCATTTACCCTAGCAACTGGAGGTGCTAACTCCACTCCGGTCAGGTTAACTAAGGTGGGGGTCACGCACCATTATCTTTGGCTTGGGAATTGCATTGTTAATTTTTAATGAATTTTGTTATCCTCTTAAAAAAATTAAGGACAGCGACTTCAAGCGCCCCTTAAGTTGCAACTCCATGTGCTTTTAAGACGATTTTTTTGAGTTAGTTTTTGTTGTATTACGTGCATTTTATTGCTTAACATTGTATTACATTTGAATGACATGAACTCATTTTGGATACAATTACATGTGGCTGACTATGTATGGGTTTGTCCATCCTTCAAAAAAAAAAAAGCATATGGGTGTCCCCTAAACAATGGAAAACTATTAAGATGGTTTGTTTGCAATGTTTTGAGTTACGAGCGTATAATCATGTTATTTAATATCTCCTAAAGTTTCACTAAAAGATTCCACCATTTTCCTAGCATTTTCCCAATGTTTCCCTCGGACTATGATATATCATGCTATACATGCAATATTTACCAATGTTTCCATATCCCCTAGGTGCAATACCAATACATGAAACAAATCGATAATACATTTAGTATGGATATCTTTTATTCTCTTGAAGATTGCTCTCAATTTAGTTAAGGTTGGATAGGTGGTGCCAAGAAGACCCCTTAAAATTGTCTTTCCTAGTCTTCTTCCACATATCGGTGGGGAAGGTGTTCTCATCTCTAAATATATATCTATATTTGAAGATAGAGTGGTTTGGACTCACCACCTTTGAAGAAACCTCTTACATGATGAGTTTGATGATTTTAGTCGCCTTATGGTTCTCCTTTAAGGCGTCGATTTAGATCCTGATAGAGTGGGCCGCTTCTTTGTTAAATATTTTTGCTGGGTTATTTCTTCCCCAATTTCCAGTGATACCAACCCCATTCGTCATGTAAGGAGCCACCTCGTATCCCTGCTTTTGCATGGTGAAAAACACAAGTTGCTAATGATTGACACCCTGTGGAACAGAAATGGTGGATCACCTATTTATGCAATGTCCCTTTGCCTAAGAAGTATGGTGGAAATTCCTTGGTCTTCTCAAGGTGGAATGCATCTTGCCCTTCGCATTTGGTAAGCTCTTCAGTGCCTAGCATGGTCACAATGAGGGTGTAAGAAAAATCATCCTTCTAGAAAATATCTTCGCTTGCTATGCTGCAAGAAATCTGGTATGATGTAATAACAGGACTTTCGGGAAAAGTCATGCTCCCCCGATGTGGTGTTTCTCAAAGCGAAATTCTTGGCAATCAAGTAGGCTTGATCATCAAAGGTTTTTGTAGACACACATGTGGACTTACACAGATGATCAAGGGGAGTTTCTTCTCCTTTGTATCTTGGATTATGCCTTGTCATCCTCTTTGCAAGAGTTGTTTCTTATAACAAAATTCTGGTTATCCTAAAAAAAATGTAGAAAGTATCCTGAAATCCTGCATCAGGTGAAATGGACTTCCATGGGATTGAAATGACAAGTCCATTTGGTTGAACAGCCATTCCGCGCAGTGGTAATTTACTAACTCTCAAATGCAACCGTAGATTACCCGTACCCTAAGTTCCATAACTAAACCGACTCATCTCTCTCAAATATAACAATGAATTTGGATGGGCAAATGAAATGAATTGCGAGCATTCAGTTTAATCACAAGGAAATGAGGGGGAAAAAAAAACAGTTTATTACGTTTCCTACAGTTCATAACAAAGCAGCCTCAAACCAGCCATATTTCTTTCAAATCCAACTTGGAAGCAATGAAAATGCGATTCCATTATTTCCACTTTACTGGGCTAATAATTGCAATTCAGTTCAATTGCGAATCCAAACAGTCCCAAAGCTTATAATAACACTAAAATAGAAGGAAGCGGCGAACCGATTGGGTTCAACTCAACAGACCTTTGAGGATGTAAGCTTGGAGAAGGGTGGGGTCCATCTGTAGCGCCTTGTCGCAGTCCTTGATCACGTGTTTGTGTAGCTCCAGCTGGCTATAGCAGAAGGCTCGATTGCTGCAAAAATTAAGAAAGAAAGAAAGAAAGAAACGTAGACAGTCAGATTATCGAAGATACAGATCCGATTCACGGACGAGGACGGATCATTTTACCAGATATCTTGAATCGAGCAAGATTGAGAAAGGAGAGAGTCGAGGATGCGGATGGCCTTGGACCAGTCCCGAGAAGTGCAGAGCTTGGCGAGCTCTTGCCGCTCGGCGATGGACGCCATGGCGTCGGTCAAAGAACGGACGGATTCGATGTAGCGATCGATTGATGGCTCTGATGTTTCTTCTCCTGAGTTTAATCGAAGAAGGAGAGAGAAGGGACTGTAGAGGTGAAGAGAGGGGAATGCAGAAAGGATTTGCCGTGTCTTGCTTACCCTTTTATGAATGGCTCATGCCGTCTTTTTCTTTTTTCTTTTCTCTTTTTTTTTTTTCTTTTTGCTTTGCTAGGTTTGCGAGCAAGGCTCTCGGTCGGAGGCTCGCCCGAACAGCTCGTCCATTATGCCCGCCCTGTGATGATCCAGACCGTTCATCTAAAACTCCCAATTCTAAATTATTGATGTGGTGAAAGTGTAAATCATCGTCAGAGATCAGTTAAGCACGGTTGACCCCAGGAACGGCAATGATCTATGACCGTTGAGATTTTTCTATGTTGACCACACACGTTAAGGGGTTCTGGACGGTCTCTGGATCAGCTGATGGTGTGGGGCGGCGATTAGATTTTGGGAGCATGAGAGCCTTGCTGGAGGTTCGAGTGAATCGTGAAATCCAAATGCCGGAATTACACGATGTATACGCGCAAGGTAAAGCCGTGTTTTCAATTACAATAGGTGGGACCCACTGTCTCTTAGCTAAATTCTGGACCATTGATATTCTGCGTCCCACGATGGATGGACGGATCCTCAAAATAACCAAAGACTCTTTCCGCCAATATTGCAACTTTTCCTGGTTGATTCTGGACCGTTATTTTCCTTCTCTTCTTAACCGTTTATTTATGGGCCATAAATTAAGAGGTTACGATTGTCTCTCGAGGATATTTTTTGTACAAGGCCCATCAACAGTGGGACTCAACAGACAAGTGATCTAGATTACCAAACCCCGGCACCATTTATTGGAATCAAAACCGCGCGTATAAGGCCAATCCTCGCGTCGCAAAATACTGCAATTGCCCCGAGGAGAGAGAATGGAAAACTAAGCAGTCAGCGGTGGATCTCGCGTTCCCAGATTTTCAAGCGGAAGTTGAAATTTAGGTCCCTAGAGAGTGATGGTTGAGGATTTGAAATCATCAGGGCCCTAGAGAGGGATGGTTGACGAATCCTCATCGATCTCGCTCGAGTACGTTCTGGCACGTGGAATCGAAGAACATCTGTGCGACATCTTAGCCGTTCATCAGCATCTGGGTATATGCCATATCAAAATGAGCCTAATAGATGGTTATCGGTTGCCCCACCGTCTTACCAAATAAATGAACGGTTGCGAGCAAAGTACGGTCCAAATTCTAAGTGCAACTGCGGCCCATCTAATTGCTAGAACAGCCCCGTTGTGAGAAACGGTTACACCGCTTCTGTACAGTGGCAGTCGCCTGATGAACATCCGGATCTCCCGACAGCTTTTCACGAAGTAACTTGGCACTCGGGCAAAGAATGAATGACCAAAAGTGATATGAATAGTCCGTTCCTGGAAGCAGTCGTTGCCAAAGATCTGCACTCGTGGATGGACGCGGACTGTGTGCTCACACTGCCAGTAGCCACGTGGATATTGGACAGTGCCCCGTGGCCTACCATGATACATGTGCTTCCCCAGGTTTTATTCATTTTAGCTTAAATATAATTAATTTAAAGTATGAGTGACTGAACGCCCATTATTAAAAACTTAATCTGACTACCAAAGTTTTGGATCAAGTGGATATTTATGTTTACCTTTTATTCACTCGGTTTTTGCCACTTAATT
The DNA here is from genome assembly GCA_021015155.1 of Magnolia officinalis. NCBI lineage: Eukaryota > Viridiplantae > Streptophyta > Magnoliopsida > Magnoliales > Magnoliaceae > Magnolia > Magnolia officinalis. The sequence continues at coordinate 123,986 of JAJHSJ010001524.1, read as the reverse complement.
AACAAGTTGAATGGCTAAGCAAACATCATAGTGTGTAAGAAAGTTTTAGTTCAAGTGGATATTGTTACGTCCTAATTCTACAAGTCCTGACAATAAAAAAATGACACGTGAGATTATATAAAAGATAGAAAGTGAATTTTAAAAAAAAGATATTTAAAGATTTAGGATACTTTTGTAATTTACAATCGTGTAAGTTTATCTTTACAGGTCAAAAGATGGTTGATAGAATGTTATGATCAATATATGAAAAGCGTGATCGAGTTATTTAAGGGCATATAGGAGGTTGACCAAGTAGATAACCAAAACAAAACTTTGACCGACGTGAAGCATTTGGAAGAGAAAAAGTTGCAAAGGAGAAATGTAATAGAAAGAATGATCTATAGAGAGGCTTTTCGGTACTATTATAACGGTTGCAGTAATTAAAGAAGGATGTGGAGGAATAAGTGATAGCAGAACTCTATAAATAGCAAAGGAATTCAACAGAGACACCAATCTCAATCAAACCAAAACCAATAAAACAATCAAATTTATCTTATCAATTTCTTTTATCTCAACTTATTCTATTAGTAGTGATAATCCAGTAGCAGTAATTTTAGTTATAATCCAAGTCTACTCTTATACGTTAGATTTGTGTTTTTTATCCAAATCAAGTAGTTCTTTTAAGAGATGCATTCTCGCAGTTGTTGTTAGTAACCGATTGTAAGTTTTTCTTTTTGTTTGATTTACACTGTTATTTTGAAAGTCCTTTCTTGTGGAAGGCAAAAAGTAACCCATTTTCAGAATAAGAATCCCACCATTCGATTACCGCCCGATCATTATCAAATTTTGCAATTGGCTAAGTAAGCGACTAATTTTCTCAGAATCTGGTCATATACTTTCATATTGAATGAATCTGGTCAAAGTTGATCAGTTTATATTGAGTCGCTTAATCGATTATGGTATGCCCGTATAATTAAAAATAAACCGAGTAGCCAAAATTTTTTGGCACGCCCGGTGGAACATCAAATTACTTGGTTGCCTTAACATTTGATTGGCTCAATTATATTTGTCGATGCAGTAATCGTTCAAAATCATGACCCAAAGAGGTGCTCGTAATTCTTCAACGGTCATTACTACTGTTAGCGAGCTTCCTACTCATGAGTAGGAGGTGCAAGTCCAACAGGTTCCTAAGCAAGGAAATCCACCACCAAGTTTAGCGTCCGTTTCTTCAAACCCAGACAAATCATCGACATCTTGGGTTGAACCTCTTGAGATTATGTCAGCCGAGATGGTTAATGTGCAAAAGGGAATTCAACACATTGTATAACTATCGCAGATTCAAATAAAACAATCACAAGTACAGGCCGAGGCTTTCAATAAGTGGATGGTCGATCACACTGAGAGCATGAATTAATTAGTAGTTTTGTTTGCTGATAGAGCATTTGTTGCACCTCTGTAACAAGCCAATGTAAATTCTATTAGAAATCAAGCACATGTACCACCAGTTCAATCAATGCCACAAACACCTCCATTACAACGAAATCTACCACCTAATTTAACTCTGGTCCTATTCATATGTGTGGAATTCACTAATACCGGTAGATTTTAAACATCTTAAATGTGTTCCTATCTAGTACATACAAAATTCACCACCACCGGTAAATTTCAAAAATCCTGAATGTAAGAATAAGTATGTCATACATAAGGCTAAGAATCAAGGGATGCCTGGGGGTACCATTTGACTATAAGTCAACCATATAATGAATAACAATATCATGATGGCCCTAAAGTATCTCCAGTTGATCTTCAACAAAATCGTCAGCATAACCAAATCATTCAACTAGTTTAGGCAATAATAGGACAAGCTATTGGCTGAACTACTACTCCTGTTTACCATAAGCCATATCCTGATTGGATCGATCGACAATATCCACTGCCAAGGAACTATCGACCTAAGTTTATGATGTTTACAGGCAATACAGGTCAATCGACTGTAGAATATGTAAGTCGATTTACTATACAATAAGAGAATTGGCCAATAATGAGTATGGCAAATTACAGTTATTCAGTCATTCACTCACTGGGGTAACCTTTACTTGGTACTCCAATTTTGTTACTAAACTCAATACAAAACTGGCAAGAAATAGAAGAAAAATTTTATGCTCAGTTCTTTTATAAAGAGAAAATTTTTCATGGCCGATCTTGCTTGTTTCAGCAATTGCCAGGGGAATTGGTTGAGAATTACATTACTCGGTTCAAAAGAGCTAAAAGTCGATGCAAAGTAGTTATAATCAAAGAAGAGTTTGTCCAGTTGGCTCAAGATGGACTAGAATTTAAACTTTGAAAGAAATTTATTGGAACGAAATTCACAGATCTTTATGATTTGACCAGAAAAGTGTCTCGATATGAGGCTTTGCTTCAAGAGTCAACGAGGCAAAAGAATTCATCAGTAGGGACATATTACTATGACCCTAATTATGATGTCATAGTAGCTGAAATAGTGGCTTAACATTCATTCATATATTCGGCTTTAGTTAAGGCATAAGTAATAGCAGCTTCTAATAAAAAAAATCAAAGATCTTACATCTTTGATATTTTTAATGGTAATGAAATCTTTGATATTATGTTAGTTGGAAAGTTTATCAAATTTCTAGTTAATCACAAGATTCTGACAATCGAAGAACATAAAAAGATTAGTTATTGTAGATAGCATGAAACTCGATCACATTCTACTAACAAATGTGTTATTTTCAGGAACGTCATTCAGGATAATATCGATAAAGGGTTGATGAAAATTCCTGAAAATGAAAATGAAGCAATGTTGATCGATATTGATCCGTTCCCATCTAACGTAAGGATTAATATGGCCACCATCAATCCTCAAAGACTGGTTCGACTGCGACAAAAGATTGATCTTGGAGTATGGATAAATCAGTTCAAGGAACAAAATTCCATAAGGGCGTAAGGCCTATAACAATAGTCAATCCGACCAAACTATATTCGGATAGAGCAATCACAAAATATCAATACCTTTGTGAGAAATGTGCAAAGCCGATTTAGTTAGTTGAAAATCTTATCGACTGAAATATCCATTAAAGTTATCGACCAATCGAAAATATGAGGAAAGAAATGTTTTTCATTCTCAGAAAGGACAAACATGTAAGCAACTATCAGAGGTCAAGGATTATTAAACCTCAGTCATCCAAAATTCCCAATGATACCTGAGGAGATGACTCGTACTCAAAAGTGACGTTGATAAAGACAACAATCAGCAAAAGAGAAGGCAAGCAGCCATTACTTTCAAATAAACCCATAGTTATTGGTCAACTCTACAAAAGTTAATAATGTCAAAGTCAGAAGGAAAGCAATAAATATTGACTGATATAAAGGAATCAACCAAATTTCATGTTGATCATGACTCAGTTAAAGATCCAAGTTATGATAAAACAAAGATAAACATATACGGATTAGCCAAATATCTCAGCGATGAGAAATTTTTGAATGACCTTTTGATTGAAGAATTATTTGTTAAAGCTAAGAAGTTAGAATCTTCCTCTATACAGAAAGAGAAAGTGAACGAACTAACATATGAATTCGACACTCAACCAAATTTATAAACACTTGGGAGGCAGTTTTTGAATTCGTTCATTCAGTTTAGCCCGTTGCCATTGATTGCATTTAATTCTAATATGACATTGACTATGCCATTAAGTTTCTAGGCTAAACTATTTTAACCAAGCACAACGAAAGGAGGTGTGAAAGAATTGGGCCTGCTAATAATTATACAACATGGATCTTTTAACTTTGAAGAGGAAGCCATAAAGGTGTCGACTGTAATGGTTGAACCAGGGTCCCATTCTAAAATAATCATTATTGAAATACCAACCTCACAATGACCCAACATTTGAAGACATTGTATATTTCCGTTCACTTGGAAGGAGGTTCGACCACTCGGTTCCTAGTCGATAATGGAGCTGTTGTTAACATTCTACCATCTATGATGATGGCAAAGCTTAGAAAGACTCAAGATTACCTCATCCTAACTAAGGTTACAATGAGTAATTTTGCTGGAGGAATAATGCAAACATGTTGTTTTACTGGTCAAATTAATGATGGGAACTAAGAGCGTCCTAGTTGCTTTCTTTGTGCTCGACACTTCCTCGAACTATGATGCCTTGCTTGGGCGAGATTGGATATATTCATTTGCATGTATCCCATCATCGTTGCATTAATTTATGATTTTCTAGGAGCAAGACAGAGTATAACTGGTTTTGGTTGACAACAAATTGTTCTTAGCAATGTCTAATGCAGTTAATGCTTATTTCTATGGAGATAGATTAGACCTATATAATTTATTGGGAGAGACAATAATAATAAACCAACTGGGATTGATGTTAGACTGCGCCCTAATAATATTGTCTAGGATATTGATACTATGATCCAGAATACGACAACTCGAAGAGAGTTTGCAAAATTATAATAATGGGTGTTTTGTTGATATGGCCGATATAGACGTATCGGTTAATAAAGAAACTATGGATGCAATTAAGATGAAGTATTTGAAGCTGGCTTTAGAAAATTTTGGAGGATTCTCATACTCAAGTTCAAGATTCTCTAATGGAAATAAATTTGGGAACAGAACAACATCCCAAACCTATTTTTATTAGTGGGTTGTTAGATTCTCAAACACAGGTTTAACTGCTCAATTTACTTAAAAAGTTTGCTGACTGCTTTGCTTGGGATTATCATGAGATGCCCAAACTGGATCAACATCTGGTCGAGCATAGGTTACTCATAAAGGAGGGATATCGATCACACAAGTAACTGCCTAGGCGAAAGATAGCCGAGGTAACGTGAAAGATTAAAGACGAGATCAAGCAACTTTTGAAAGCAAGTTTCATTAAACCCATCAAATATGCCGAATGGATTTCAAACATAGTGACAGTTGTTAAGAAAAATGGTAAGCTTAGAGTGTGTATTGATTTTCATAATCTAAATCGAGCCACACTAAAGGATGTGTATCCCATGCCTATGGCCAATTAGTTGATCAATCAGGCAATTAGGTATCTGTTGAGTGTCAAATATTGCATATTTTTCCTTATTTATATCTTGGTTTTATGAAATAATGAATCTTAATGGTATATTTTATACATGTTTGTGTTGCAAGGTGAATATGAGAACTTGGATTGAAAAGAATGTTAAAAGCATGGATGTAAGACCCGTATCCTAGTCCGTACCGTTCCATACAATCCCGCGATCCTTCCCGTCAATTCCGGCAATCCATGACCTATAATCGACGTTTGCGCGCGACCCTAAGTCTTATCCCGTAGATTTGAGTCGGCTTAATCCGAGACTTGTACTATTGCGACCGCACCGTCGCCGCGGTTCCAACGCCGTGTCTTGCATACCGATCCAATACCCTGACCAGAAGATTTGGATCGGCGTTTATTTTTAAGAAATGCCGCGCATTAACGAACTCAAGAGAATCTCTACAACCCATCCAATCAATCAATCAATCAAAGTACACAACCCATGCTTTCTTTCTTCCCAAGTCAAGCAACCTACCAAGTCAACTCTCAAGTCAAGTACAACTATCAACTCACATCCATCACTCACACCCATCACCTCTCTTACAACCACCCTTTCTTTCTCTCTTTCTCTTCACAAATTCTAAGGAATAAAAAATTGGACATCCAAGCTCTTCCATAGAGAGAAAAAGTGAGTTGTGTATGACCCACTTTCTCTCTCAAGATCCATCATCCTAGCCCTTCATTTCTCATCATCTTCCATCAAAGAGAGATACAAGGAGATCGGCGTTCCATCAGACCGAGAAGATCGAACGGTGGGTGCTTTATAAGCCTAGATTTAATGCTTTGATGATGGGCCAAGTGAGGCCTACCGATTGATGGTATGGATCTCACTTTGGACCCTAGGTGTAGCCGATGGCCCACCTTGATTCTCATGATCATTCCATGATGGGGCCATTCTCCATGGACCCCATCATGATGTTTATTTTTCCTTGCATGAATAAGGTCATCTAGACTTTTCATTTGGTGGAGAAGGAATCTCCACCGTTGATTTGATTTGGTGGGCCCACATGTATTGAGACCCACTTGATGTATGAGTGAAATGCATGGAAAGGGAGGGCCCATAGTGCCGGGGTCCCTCCATCGCACGTGTCTCCTTCTCTCTCTCTCTCCCTCTCTCTTTCACTTTCGTTATGTGTGATGATGTGGCCGTGTGGCCCACCCGGATGGACCCCACCATGAAGCATGTATTTTATCCAAGCCATCTGTAGGTGGGGCCCACTTTACATATGTGTTGAATGCAAACCGTCCAACGTCCAGGGATGCTGGACGTGGCTAGACAGCGAAGTATGAACTGACGGTGTGGTGTACTGTCCAGCAAACAAAAAACAAAAATATCAGTTTGATTCTAAACCTTGGGTGGACCGCTCATGCAGGCCCCACCTTGATGTATGGATTTAATCCACGCCGTCCATCCTATTTCTCAACTCATTTTAGGCGTTGAGCCGAAAAATGAAGCCAATCCGACTTTCTGGCGGGCCATAGCATTGAAAACAGTGGTTTTTACCGTTCAAATCAATTAGGGGCCACTTTAATTTTTCTATCCGCCAAAACACGTTGAATAGCGGGCTCATTTGGACTATCTTGAGCCATTAAATCCAACGGCTGGGTCGGATTCTCCTGATGCGACCCCACCTGTGAAAAATCGCAGAAAAACATAATTAAAAAATATATATATACTAAGCAGTAGGCGCTGCTGCTGCGCTATGGACGGTGGGTAGGAACCGTGGGCCCCACCATGATGTGTGTGGAACATCAACGTCGTGCATTTGGTGGCCCCCCTTCTAGCTGTGGACCGCCCCAAAAATCAGCCGCATGTGGAACTCAGGTGTCCCACGTCATAGGAAACAGTGATGATTGAACGTCTGCCATTGAAATCCTTTTGGATTTCACGGAAGTTTTAGATCTTTATGAAATTTGTTTTTGCTCTTCATTAGGGTCTGTGTGACCCATCAACGTTGGATGGAAAATAAATGTTATGGTGGGCCACACATGTGGACCCACCTTATGAAGCAGATTGGCTGGAGTGCCACACACCAGCTACATAGCTGGTGTACGTGACATCACCAAGTTATGTGGGTCCCACCTGTTTCATCCACGTTATCCATCTATGGGACCCACCATGATGCATGTGTTGCATCCAAACAGTCCAACCATTTTTGAAATATCATTTTATGGTATGAGATAAAGAATGAGTCAGATCTAAAGTCCAAGTGCACTCCACCATCAATGTGGACAGTGACATCCACTGTTCAAAACTTCTTAAGGGCCACGGTAGTTCCGATCAAGTTGACGTTTTTGGTTTCACTTCATCTATCTCCATGTTAACTTATGAATAGGTCAGATCTCAAAAATACATAACGGTAGGTCCTATAAATGTTTTAACGGTGGGTGTGGGTGCTCTCACGATTTTCTGTGGTGGCCCCTGTAGGATTTTAACGGTGGAAATCATTATCTCCACTGCTAGTTGTTGTATGGTCTAGTTGATCTTTTGATATGATTCATTTTTATAATACTCTACACTGATTTCTAAAAATAGATGAATTCGACTTGGCCCATTTGAATTGGCCCATTCGACTCGGCCCATTCGACTAGGCCCATTTGATTTGGGCCGTTATTGAGGCCCACCTTGATATATAGGAGACCCGTTGTTGAGGCCCATCTTGATGTATTTGTGGCCGTCCATTGAGGCCCACCTTGATATACATGAGGCAAATGTGATGTGACCCATTTGATGTATTTGAGGCCCATGGGTCGAAGCCCAATGGGATGTATATAAGGTTCATTACAACGTGTGATTCCACCATAGTTTATGTAATGATATTTATGGCGGGCTATGCCTTGGGAGCAATGATGGTTTGACGTCCACATTGTAAGAATAATGTTGATTAAATGTCCGCATTGTAACTCTCCATAGGGCCCATTGATAGGCCCATATTGGTTGTGTGTAAGCCATCTAGGCCCACCTTCGTTGTGAGGAAAGTTCATCACCGTATAACATGCTTAGTATAATTCCATGATTCATACCTATTCACATAATATGTATGCTTGATATGAGGAGTGACTGATCATAGCATATGCCATTGAGCAAATTATTTATGGGACTCACAGATAGGAGTTACCCACATGAGCGCGTAGTACGCGCAGGATTGTTGCATGACTGGATAGTGTGACTCATGCATCTCGCATATGTGTGACATAATCATTGTACGTCCTAGCGACATCAGGGTCGTAACCTCCACAAAATTTTCGTGGATGGCCGGATTTGATACCGGAAATACTTAGTTCTAGGACTGTGGGCACTTAGGATGTCCTTGGGTGAAAGTCCCAGAACTTTTTTGGTACCAGGAGATGCTTCAACGTCTAGACCGAGTGGATACATGAGCACTCGAGTGCCGAATACCAGTAGGCTGCGTCTCTCACTGTGTTGTGGTCGGTTGGAATGGGGTGTGACCTTATCTGCCCAAGTGAGGGGGTTATAAGCTAGGATGAGTTTGACCAGCTCACAAATGAGTCCGCTATCGATGAGCCTGGTAGGTATTGGCGGGCTACTGGTCAGGCGGATAGTGTGGTCTCTTTTGCTCGCTGGGCTGTGCGGCTAGGGAGGCGACAATCAGTGTGGAGTGTACTAGACCCCGGTGATATTCCGGAGAGAACTGTACTGATATATGTACTTGATGAGTACTGACATACTTGTATTGCATCTCGCATATGACATTCGGCTACGTAGGCCTTGTATCGCATGGCCTTGGTATGGCCGATAGCATTCATGCCTTGTGTTAAGGGTCGAATATTGCATATTAGACCCTGATTAGTACCTAATTTTATGTACATGATAGTGCTTAATGTCATATGTTGATGGTGTTTTGCTGCAGGATGCAATTATGAGCGTGGATTGAAGAAGAGTACTAAAAACATGAAATTAACGCTCTGAAGTCACCAGAGCGAGGGACGGACTCCAGAGGACCAAGATCAACGAATTCACATGCCAGGGATCCGAGAAAATCAAGCCGTTCACGTTAAAGAGGCCTGAAATTGGTGCAAAATGCAAGATCACATGGTTCCCGCCATCCGATTGACTCAAAACTTCATACATGTGATGGAGGCCATAAATTAACCGTACATATTAAATTTCAGTCATTGAAGATCTCGGGAAGTGGTCCAACGGACAGATCAGCCCATTAATCTCCAATTTGGGGCCCACATGATATTTGGAACTGGCTCAACTTTGGTATTTACGGGTAAAATAATATGAGAAAGAAGATGGACGGTGTAGATTTCTCGTAAACATCACGGCAGGCCCTGTGTGTGAGAAGTGTGCACACTGCACACGTGAGCTCCCGCATCGCACCGGTGCAACCAAGGTCGGTCAGCGCCTGCTGACCGACGCTCTTTCGTAAAAGCATAAGACGCACAGCGTCTTCTCCCACCGACGCTGGTTCTGCGTAGTGGGGCCCACTCGTCGACTGAAGCAAAAATCCGAACCGTCCGTTGTGTCGAGAGGGGGGGCATGACCCTTGCCTAGGTGGACTTTTGGTCCCATGCATACGAAAACATGTGGATCGTCAAAAAATGCCAGATGGACGGTGAATTGATTTATACAGGGGACCGCACAAAAACTCCATGGAAACTACTCTTTCCTGACTGAAATTGCGCCAAGAATCCAATGAACGGGTCGGATTTCCACTAATATATCACTGTGGGGACCACGAACACGTCAGCGTCCGGTTTTCAAATTTCAAAACGGAAATTTCCGTTTTTTCTGCGAACGGACGCTGTCCTTTTTGCGGCAGTTTGTGGACCCCACTCGTCACCTGTACGACTGATCCAAGCCGTCCACCGTGTAGAGGGGTTCGAAAGCTTCAAAACCATGCTGATACTTTACACCCATGCGTACACACGTGTGCGATACAGAGGCCACAAACGGACTGCCCTACAATGTTCAAAACTGATCTTTTCGTGATTTCTTCTCTGGGCCGCGTCAATGGATATTCAAAACCACCCATTCTTGACTGAAATTTTGTTCTGAATGCAATGGACGGGGTGGATTTCCCAGAAAATACTTCTATGGGGCCCACCAATCACGACAGCGAAAGGGTGCGAAAGGTTTCGCACATATTAGGAAATCCTGTTTTTCAGGCGATTGTGGGCCACCATCTTTGATCATATGGTAGATCTGAACCTTTCATCATGTAGAGGACCCAAGAAAGTCCTAAGGGATGGTGTTGTTTTGGAATTTGAGCGAGGAAAGTGTCGTGTTTCGAGGCCCCGAACTTGGTTGCGAAAAGACTTTCGTTGCGCGTGCGACAGCTTTCCAAATCCGATTTTCTCCACTCCAGCAGCTATAAAAAGGATTTTTGGACCTGGGGAGCAGGCATCAAAGGCCTTGGACGAATAATCTCATGTGAGAGAGAGGAAGACAGGGAGAGAAGAAAGAGTTTTGTTATTTTTCCTTGGTTATGCTTTTCTTCTCAAATTTCTGATGAGATCTAGCCCATCCATATGTGGCTAAACCTCTTAGCTAGGGCTAAGAGGTGAAGCTTGTGGCGTGATGGGGCCGATTCTATAGTGTTGATTTATGGTTATGAACTGACGTTTGGTTTTAGTTTGATTAATTGAAATAATCATAGTTTTTAATGATTTGTTGTGACTTAAATTACAATAGATCTGTGATGGCTTTGAGTATTTCATTCTTCTTCATATTTTGATTGTGAAATCAGGAAACCCTGTTGTTCACCATTGCCCCTTGGACATGGTTGGATGATGGAATTCTTCCTAACATTCACACATCTTCTGATTGGTTATGGATTGGTTTAACTTTTGTTGATTACCTTGTCTCATGGGCATGGATTTGTGATGGAATCATATCTAATTCTTATACCTTTTGTCTATTTGAAAACTAGATCAAAAGGAAGTTCACATTGATTTTCAGGTTATATCTTCCAACTGGATGAAGATGGGACTCGAAGTCCAGTTGAGTTCATGAATCGACCATAGATCTCCCTGATCTCTACAAGTGGATCCTCTGAATCCCTAGTTTCCCTTTCTCTGAATTCTTAAGTTTAGATTAATAATTCACCATTATTCCTCAAATCACAATTGGTTTAGATTTTGTCTTAGCCTAGTTCTAGATCTGGTTAGTTTCAGATAACGTACAGGTTTCAGTCCCTGTGGATTCGACCTCGGTCTTACCGAGTTTATTACTACATCACAACCCTGCACTTGGGGAGTGAACAAGTTTTTGGCACCGTTGCCGGGGATTGACGGTTACGTTTTCTAAGATTAACTAGTTTTAGGATTAGTTTAAGATTAGGATTCTCTAATTTTAGGTAAGAGTTTTTTTTTTCTATTTTTAGAAACTAATATGTTTTCCTGTTTTGTAGGATCCTGACATAAGCTTCTAATTTGGTAATCCCTTTCTAATTTCTCTACTTTTTCTATTTTTAGAATCAGGATTTTCGTTTTAGAAATTTTCTATTTCTAGGCCTTTATTTATTTTAGAAATTTTTTTATTTTATTTTATTTTATTTTTTAGAAACTAACATTACTTTCTATTTTAGGATTAGGATTTCTAATTTAGAACTTTCTAACTTTAGGCTTAGAACTTTCCTAATTATTTTTTTAGAATTTATTTTATTTTATTTTTAGGAACTAATTTATTTTTAGAACTTTCCTCTGTTGTTTTTAGAAACTAAGTTAGTCATTTCCCTTTTTAGAGACTCTTTCTAATTTTAGAAACTAACTCATCTTTCCTTTATTATTATTATTATTTTTTAGAAACTTTCCTTTTTAGGAATTAGTTTATTTTTAGAATTTTATTTTATTATTATTTTTTAAAATTTTTAGGTTTAAATTTTCTATTTTAGAAACTTTCAAATTTTAGGGAACTTTCCTTTTTAGAAACTAACTTAGCTTTTAGGTTTAGGAAACTTTCCTTTTTAGAAACTAATTTTCTATTTTGTAGGAATTTTCTAACTTTAGACTTTCTATTTTAAAAGCTAATCTCTTTTGTTTTCTTTTGCAGGATTTTAACATAGGAACTTCTCAATTGGTACTTTCCTTCTAACTTCTCTTCCTCTTACTTTCCATACTGCTGTAAGATCTTTTCTTTTATTTTTTTTTCTTAAGATTAGATTCAGATTAAGGGTTTCACCATGTACATGCATGAATGGGAACGTCAATATGCTGAGATAGCTTTTGAGCATGCGAAACAGTGTGAAGGGATGTATGATGATTATGATCAACATCAGCCTATGTCTCAGAATTTTCCTGAACCAATCATCGAGAACCGACCTGAGCATAATACTCCATCGGTTAAGAAGTCCTTACGCGATCACATACGGGAGAACAATTCTACCCCACGGACAGTACGTGAGTGTTGGGGTTATCATAACTATAGGAGTGAGAATTATTATCACCCATCCGAGAAAAAGAAAACAATGCGTGATTATATTATGAGTGATAATAAGTATTACCAACCATCAGATTCTCTCACTTATGATCCGTATGACTATAACCAGTGGAAACATCGATGTCGGGAAGCTGAACCAGTTATATATCATAGTGATAATTCTCTTGGGTCATCTACTTTTGAAACCCAATCAGAAACAATCCAAGAGGACTCACTTCAGAAGCTCATGAAAGCACAAGAGCAGTTCAATCAACTTTTTATACAATCATGCGAATTGCTCAAATCCTCAATTCCAATAATTCAATCACATCTTATAGAGAAGGAAGAGGCTAGGTTACCCCAGCTTCATCCCAATCTAGAAGCACAATGCGAAGAAAATAATCATAACTCGCTTGTGGCAGAAACTGAAATTACGAATGAGGAATTGGATTCCATTAGTGAGCAGATGGTTCAATTTCCCGATGAGTCGATCTCGATGACTGTCCAAAGGAATGATCAAGAGACATGGGTGTCTTTCAAATATAATGATAGTGACACATTTCACTCACATGACACACATGATTACACTGATGAGGTAGAGGTTAGTTTATTCGAACCTCAACCCAATCTAAGAATAGAATGTGAGGGATGTGATCCCATCCCAAGTGCACACTGCACGGAACTGGACGATGATGAGTATTGGGATTCAATCTCAAGTGTGGCCCCTGCCAATGATCACGAGGTTCAGGAAGTTGTCAACCATAATGATCTACTCCACCTGCCTGACATGACTGATTTGAATGTGGAGAATGAACCACTTCCAACTAACCCTTCCAACCCTTGTGATGCATATTTGGACCACTGCCCTGAATTGAATGATGATATGATTCGGGCGATGGACGACTTGATTGATATGACTCTGGAATTTGAAACTACCCAGTTGAGGCCACAATCTGAGCTACACACTTTAGATGATTCAATGCCTCCACTGAGTAGCTTCAATGACCAGAGTCTCCACATCAATTCTTCGCCTATTGATTGTCTATTTGTCTTTGAAGGGCAAGAGCAAGTGAGCATGCGTCCATCCACTTCAAAAGACGATGGAATCCTTGGACAAATCAGCACAGACTTCGATGCAGGAGACGAGTCACTCTCAGCTGAATTTTTCAATTCTTTGGACGATTGCGTGGCACACTTTTCAGATTCGAATGATCCTATGATTAAAGAAATAATGGATGCCTTGCAAGAGACTATCTCGGTAGTTGTTACTAACCGAGGGCACCCTCATTCTGAAGCCCCTCCTTCCCCTGATCCTAAACGTCTACCATTAAAGGAGGACGAACTGACAATGGAACCGGAGTCTGATACTTCGGAATGTGTTGAGGCTACATCACTTCTTAAGAAGTTTTCTAAACTTTATTTACTTGCAGTCTCTGATTCACCATGGGATACTAACATTGAAAATTCTTTTGTCACAGGTGAATCATATATACTCTGGATACCTCAAGCACTTCAACGAAAATTTTCTTACGAGGTACATAAGTCTCTTTGGACAGTCATGCTCCAGGGCGTCCAAGCCTATTGCAAAAAGGGCTTTTGGATGATCCTGTTGAGAAACTTATTGAGAAACTTATCACGATACTGGCCGGAAGAGGAACCTTGCGGCATGACTCAGTAGTCTTTCCCCTGCTTTCATAGGACTAGGGCAGTTTGTTTTATGTTGTTTTAGGATAGACAGTAAACTTAGCGCTCCTGGGAGGCAACCCAGCTTTTCATTTCATTTTTCTAGTCAGTTAATTTAATGTTTGTGGGTAACATTGCTGCAAACCCTCACGAGACTACAACTCGTCCACTAGGGGCAACCTAGGAGTTTAAAGGCTTGTTGCATACGCTAAATGCAATCGAGAGCACCTGCGAAAGTGGTATAGGTAGGATTTTATTTTTATTATTTTTGTTGGTTTCTCTCTTGTGCTGACCCGCTCTTACGTAGATATCTTTGGAAAGCCTCTTGAGACCTTCGTCCAGGTACTATCTTTCCCTCACTCCTCTTTTCTTTTCATTGTCTCATGTGCATCGCATGATTATTTCTTTTACATTGAGGACAATGTAGATTTTAGGTTGGGGGTGGGAGATTAGGTTTCTTAATCAGTGTTTTCTTGGTCTTGAACAAAATTTGTGAAAATTTTAAAATTTTTCTGAAATTTCTTGTGAATTCGAAGTGATTTTGACAACCATCTTTGATTTAGAATTACAAGATAAGTGATGTTGGTAATTTTTGACTCTTAGATTCTATTATTTTGTTAGATTTCACAGTTAAGTTCGAATTGTTAATCCATGATTAGAGGTTTTAAACATTGATTGAGTCATGATTTCACAAGACACATTTTGCTTGCACATTAAGGTTCAGTTCGATATTAAAGGATTAACTTGGTGACCACTAAGCTTGAAAGGAACCAACCTCAGAAATTGAAAGGATTGGGCGAATGGTCTTCACCATAGGTTTGCTCCCTATAGGTGTAGATTTAATTCCACACGGATGATATGTGAAAAAGGATGGGTGTACAGTCTTCACCATAGGTTTGCTCCCTATAGGTGAGGATGTGATTCCCCTTCTTAGCGTTACTTCTAATGAAAAAATAAAAATAAAATCAAAAGCTAAAAGAATTAAAGGATGATCTGTGAGGAAAGTTTTAAGTAAGGTTTTGGTTGTCCTGATTTCTCTTGTTGGTTACCAATGATATCAAGAAATAACGGATTGAATCTTAACGATCGATAAGCCGAGATTACACCATACACCCATGGAACTCAATGTTTTGAATTTTTCTAATTGATGGATGAATACTTTGAACTTGATTATGAAGTTTACCATGTGCTTGAGTCTAAGAGAGAATAATGCCCAACATTCATGAATCTTAGATTTCTCGTATCTGAATCGTTTTTCAAGATTTCACTCGGTTTCATGGAAATTGCCCTGTAAATTCTCAACTTATTTTTCGCATGTTTTGCTCGAGACTAGCAAAATGCTGGTTGGGGGTTGTGTTAAGGGTCGAATATTGCATATTAGACCCTGATTAGTACCTAATTTTATGTACATGATAGTGCTTAATGTCATATGTTGATGGTGTTTTGCTGCAGGATGCAATTATGAGCGTGGATTGAAGAAGAGTACTAAAAACATGAAATTAACGCTCTGAAGTCACCAAAGCGAGGGACGGACTCCAGAGGACTAAGATCAACGAATTCACATGCCAGGGATCCGAGAAAATCAAGACGTTCACGTTAAAGAGGCCTGAAATTGGTGCAAAATGCAAGATCACATGGTTCCCGCCATCCGATTGACTCAAAACTTCATACATGTGATGGAGGCCATAAATTAACCGTACATATTAAATTTCAGCCATTGAAGATCTCGGGAAGTGATCCAACGGACAGATCAGCCCATTAATCTCCAATTTGGGGCCCACATGATATTTGGAACTGGCTCAACTTTGGTATTTACGGGTAAAATAATATGAGAAAGAAGATGGACGGTGTAGATTTCTCGTAAACATCACGGCAGGCCCTGTGTGTGAGAAGTGTGCACACTGCACACGTGAGCTCCCGCATCGCACCAGTGCAACCAAGGTCGGTCAGCACCTGCTGACCGACGCTCTTTCGTAAAAGCGTAAGACGCACAGCGTCTTCTCCCACCGACGCTGGTTCTGCGTAGTGGGGCCCACTCGTCGACTGAAGCAAAAATCCGAACCGTCCGTTGTGTCGAGAGGGGGGGCATGACCCTTGCCTAGGTGGACTTTTGGTCCCATGCATACGAAAACATGTGGATCGTCAAAAAATGCCAGATGGACGGTGAATTGATTTATACAGGGGACCGCACAAAAACTCCATGGAAACTACTCTTTCCTGACTGAAATTGCGCCAAGAATCCAATGAACGGGTCGGATTTCCACTAATATATCACTGTGGGGACCACGAACACGTCAGCGTCCAGTTTTCAAATTTCAAAACGGAAATTTCCGTTTTTTCTGCGAACAGACGCTGTCCTTTTTGCGGCAGTTTATGGACCCCACTCGTCACCTGTACGACTGATCCAAGCCGTCCACCGTGTAGAGGGGTTCGAAAGCTTCAAAACCATGCTGATACTTTACACCCATGCGTGCACACGTGTGCGGTACAGAGGCCACAAACGGACTGCCCTGCAATGTTCAAAACTGATCTTTTCGTGATTTCTTCTCTGGGCCGCGTCAATGGATATTCAAAACCACCCATTCTTGACTGAAATTTCGTTCTGAATGCAATGGATGGGGTGGATTTCCCAGAAAATACTTCTATGGGGCCCACCAATCACGACAATGAAAGGGTGCGAAAGGTTTCGCACATATTAGGATATCCGGTTTTCCAGGCGATTGTGGGCCACCATCTTTGATCATATGGTAGATCTGAACCTTTCATCATGTAGAGGACCCAAGAAAGTCCTAAGGGATGGTGTTGTTTTGGAATTTGAGCGAGGAAAGTGTCGTGTTTCGAGGCCCCGAACTTGGTTGCGAAAAGACTTTCGTTGCGCGTGCGACAGCTTTCCAAATCCGATTTTCTCCACTCCAGCAGCTATAAAAAGGATTTTTGGACCTGGGGAGCAGGCATCAAAGGCCTTGGACGAATAATCTCATGTGAGAGAGAGGAAGACAGGGAGAGAAGAAAGAGTTTTGTTATTTTTCCTTGGTTATGCTTTTCTTCTCAAATTTCTGATGAGATCTAGCCCATCCATATGTGGCTAAACCTCTTAGCTAGGGCTAAGAGGTGAAGCTTGTAACGTGATGGGACCGATTCTATAGTGTTGATTTATGGTTATGAACTGACGTTTGGTTTTAGTTTGATTAATTGAAATAATCATAGTTTTTAATGATTTGTTGTGACTTAAATTACAATAGATCTGTGATGGCTTTGAGTATTTCATTCTTCTTCATATTTTGATTGTGAAATCAGGAAACCCTGTTGTTCACCATTGCCCCTTGGACATGGTTGGATGATGGAATTCTTCCTAACATTCACACATCTTCTGATTGGTTATGGATTGGTTTAACTTCTGTTGATTACCTTGTCTCATGGGCATGGATTTGTGATGGAATCATATCTAATTCTTATACCTTTTGTCTATTTGAAAACTAGATCAAAAGGAAGTTCACATTGATTTTCAGGTTATATCTTCCAACTGGATGAAGATGGGATTCGAAGTCCAGTTGAGTTCATGAATCGACCATAGATCTCCCTAATCTCTACAAGTGGATCCTCTGAATCCCTAGTTTCCCTTTCTCTGAATTCTTAAGTTTAGATTAATAATTCACCATTATTCCTCAAATCACAATTGGTTTAGATTTTGTCTTAGCCTAGTTCTAGATCTGGTTAGTTTCAGATAACGTACAGGTTTCAGTCCCTGTGGATTCGACCTCGGTCTTACCGAGTTTATTACTACATCACAACCCTGCACTTGGGGAGTGAACACCTTGCATCACATAGCCTTGGTATGACTAATTGTATTCATGGACTTACCCACATATTTCCGCATTACTCTGATATTGTATACTTGACACTTGCCTTGTGCACACACTTACTCCACCCTCTAAGCTTTTGTAAGCTTATGCACGACCGTTGCGTGCAGGTATCATTGGATCGTAGCAGTGCTGAGGCAAGAGTGCATATCGGATTATTTTGGAGCTTTTTTATCACCTTGTATTTCCCTTTCCACATTGTACTTAAAGTTTTTGATATAGTGGATATGTGGTGATGTTGTTTTGTGACTTGGTTATGCTTGTGGTTATGCTCCATTACAAAAAAAATCATACTAAAAATCCTCCTCGTAGGATCCTAGGATCGGAATCTGGCGTATGAGCGTCAGGAGCCGAGAATGAGGCACTACGGAGGCTGTCAGCGCCAGATTCGGCGATCGAGAATTTTGTGAACCCGTTTTCCGAGTTTGGGGCGTGACAATAGATTTAATGCTCAAGAATCAAAAAGGTAAAAGATGGATCTTAGGAGACCAAGAATGAAGAATTCAAATGCCAAAGATTCAAGGAAACCAAGTACAAAGGATGAAGCAATTACTTGAAAGAATGCAGAATCTGCAGCAGAAAACAGGACATTTCGGTCTAACCTGAACCAACTTCGGCCAACTGAAATCATAAAAAACTGTCCAACAAGAAATCAGGCCTAATACGGTCCGCCCTGAGCCAACGTCAGTTCGATCAAAGCTTCGGTTGGAGTCAGTCCGACCTAAATTTGTTAGATTTTCTGCACAAGATTTTTCAGCATCAACTTCGGTCCGACCGAAGTCGCGCAGAATTATCTAACGAGAAAGTGTGATTTTCAACCTTAATTCGGTCCGACCGAGCCCAACTTCGGTCTAACCAAAGCGTAATGCGGGACTTAAGTGGAGTGCGTAAATTCAAGATGGTTTCCAGAAATTCCAAGGAGTTGCATAAGTTGGGGCTTCACAACTATAAATAGAAATCCCTAGGACGTTCCTAGGTATCTTCTAAGGTTTAAGGAGTGAAGTAAAAAGGGTGGAGAGCCGCCGCAAAGAGTTTTTCTTCTTATTCCTTAGTTGTTTTTATGTTTTATTTAAGAGTTCTTAGTTCAATCGTTTCTATGGTTGGCTAAACCTCTTAGCTAGGGCTAAAAAGTGAAGCTTGTAATATGATTAGGATGTTTACTTTGCTCTGATTCATATTTTTATTGAACTCCATTGATTTCTAGTTGATTTTAAGGAATACTTTCAGTTTTCAATGAATTATTGTGACTCAAATTACAGTAGACGCTGCGATAGCTTTGAGTATCTTCTTTTCTTCTTTAAGAATGTCGAATTGGTAAATCTTGTTGTTTGCCATTGTCTCCTGAGCATGGTTGGGTGACGAAATCCCTTCTAATCTTCTCAATTCTCCTCCATTGAAGCTAGAACAATGAGAAGTTCAGAGATTTGATCATCTCTTTTCTCCAACTGGATAAGATAAGACTCTTATTCCAGTTGGATCTCTTGAATCAAGTAAGGTAACATCTTAATTGGTACAAGTAGATCCTTGGCACCCTAGTTCCCACCTTTAAATATATAAATTTCAATTACATCCTTCACAATTACTCTTTCCAAATATTCAAATTTAGTTTTAGATCTTCTTATAGTTCTACTTCTAGTTACTTTCAGAAACGTATGAGATTAGTCCATGTGGATTCGACCTCGGTCTCACCGAGATTATTACTTCATCGCGACCCTACACTTGGGGTTGTGAACAGTATCAAATGGTATCCTTTATCGATGATCCTTTAGGATATAATTAGATAAATATTGCAATAGAGGATGTTTCAAGGATAGCCTTTAGATGTCATGGTCCTTTGGGTATGTTTTGTTGGGTTGTGATGCCTTTTGGACTTAAGAATATCGGGGCTACTTATCCAAGAGCCATGAATACATCTTTCATGATATGATTGACCGGTTCATTAAAATTTATATCGATAATATAATAGCTAAATCTAGGGCTGAAAGTTGGGTAGGTTGGGTCGGGTTGGTGCTCAACCCTAGCCCAACCCAAGGTTCCTATACCTCATCACTAACCCAACCCAACCCAACCTCAGGTTGGGAATTCTCAACCCAAGCCCAACCCAAGCGGGCTCGGTCAGGTTGGTCGAGTGGATACATGCTAATATTTTTGTTATTACATTAGTATATTATATTTCAATACATGTTTTATTTTTTATATTTATGATTTTATTAATTATATATGTAATTATTTATCATAAAGAACTTCATTTTTTCTAAACAAACAATCTAAAATATAGGACAACTACTCCTTTAAAAGTCATGTTGTGTAGCACGCAAGCTATTCGGGACAAAGAAATCTGACGTATCTTGTTAGCTTGAGTCATCGAAAATGACGTGGACCAATGAGACCCAACGACACTGGAATTTCCTGTGCCTTCAACACAGATGATCCACACTTAATTATAATTTATAAGTAACTAATATATCGATCGGGTTCGGGTTGGGTCGAGCAACCCGACCTTGACCCAAGTTTTTATCAGGTTGGTGTTGGTATAACCCAAGCCTAAGACCGAACCCGATACATCCTGGCCGAGCCCAACCCAATGTTAGGTCGGTCGGGTTAAACCCGCCCGACTTTCAACCCTAGTTAAATTGACCAGTGTGACTAAGCATATCAACCATTTACGACGATCGTTTGAGAGGATAAAGATTCATAAATTAAAAATGAACCATCTTAAATGCGCTTTTGGTATATCGGCCAATTTTTTTAAAGGTTTTTTAGTACATCGGAGAGGAATTGAGATCGATTAGCATAAAGCATGAGTAATAGTAGAAGCTTGACCGCCACAAACCAAAATTGAATTAGAAAGGTTTCTTGGTAAGGTTAAATGTATGCAGTGATTTATTTCTAACTACATTGAAAAAACTAATATGTTTCCTTCTTTGTTAAAGCTAAAATAAGGAGAGGAGTTCAAATGGGAGACGGAGCATCAATTGGCTTTCAACCTCATTAAAGTGTATTTGTCCAAGCCACCACTTTGAATGTCACAGGTAAAAGGTCTACCGCTTAAGTTGTACATTTTAGCTTCAATAGAGTCTATTGGAGCTTTATTGGCACAGGATGATGATAACCGGAAAGAGCGAGCAGCTTACTATCTTAGTCGAACATTATTAGATACCAAGAGATGATATTCTGTTATGAAAAAATTATGTTTGTTATTGCACTTTGCGGCTACAAAGTTACGACATTACTTATTAGACAGACAGTGTAATAATAATAACTGATCTAATAAAATATATATTGAATTGACCAATTTTGAATGATCAAATTAGTAAATGGATTCTTACATTGTTTGAATATGATTTGATTAATGTACCATAAAAAGCTGTAAAAGGATAGGCTATTGTAGATTTTTTGGCTGATCATCCTTTTGATATATAAAGGCAACTTCTTGTAGAGGCCTTTGATGTGTATGTAGTCTCTTGGCCATCTTGGAAAGTGATATTTGACGGTTTAATAACCAATATAGGATTAAGATCTAGGATTATTCTGATCGATTCGATTGGCATACCAATATAGGATTGACATAAAACAAAAATTTGTGTTTCAACTTGAGTTTGATTGTACCAATAATCAAGCGAATATGAGGCTTTGATAATCTATCTAGAATTGTTGACTAATTTAGGAGCAAACATGGTATTGATTATGGGTGATTCCTTATTAGTCATAAACTAACTCATTGGGTTGTTTATTTGCTCAAATACGACTTTACAGTCATATTATCTATTGGTAAGAGAATTGTGAAGTAAACTTGACGAGGTCGAGTTAAAACATATATCTCGTGAAGAAAGTATTGATGCCAATAAAATGGTACAGTTAGCATTAAGTGATAACGGTTCAAAG
The DNA here is from genome assembly GCA_021015155.1 of Magnolia officinalis. Taxonomy (NCBI): domain Eukaryota; kingdom Viridiplantae; phylum Streptophyta; class Magnoliopsida; order Magnoliales; family Magnoliaceae; genus Magnolia; species Magnolia officinalis. The sequence goes on along the minus strand of JAJHSJ010001524.1, from coordinate 102,102 downwards.
AAGATCCTTACCCTCAGTGTTTCAAAGGGAATTGACCGACGAGATTTGCCTGATTGAAGCAAACAATGATGATTGGATAGCTCCTGTTCGCTAAGGTTTTGACGATCCTCTCTCTAGCACGGGTGTTGAGTGCGTGGGCATGTTAGAATTGGGATTGCGGTTCCAATTCAAACTGAATAACAATGACCCCAAGCGCCAAAGTAGGCAGACACTGGGTATGATCGAGATCCGATGAGATCGATAACCTATTCAGTCACTCGATCAAAGTGTAAATGGACCAAGCGATAGTCAGAGGGTGGGGTTCGTCTCTGATGATGGGTTCCTCCCTACCTTCTGTACAAAAGGACTTTCTCAATGCAATAGAAGTGGAATGGAGAAAAAAGAAGAAGTTAAGATCGACCGCTAGAAAGTGCTAAAATGACAGCTACAATTACCAACTAATGTACTTACGCTATGAATTAAACTAAGGAATGTAAGCAACAGATGTGGAAAGTAAATAGTTGCGCTAAGAGAAATGGTTTACTTGATAAAGACTGCTCTTACACTGCGAAATATAAATTTGATAAGATAATTGAAAGATAATTGAAGATAATTGATTTGCAAGTTTCTTTGGGTTGGTGTGAGACGATTTCTAAACTTGCTTAACCCTCTATTTATACTGATTCTTTACTATTCCAAATGCTTCCTACGATTTGACGGCTACTATAACTGCTTCCTCTCTTTCTCTGCTTCTAGATTCTTCCCACAATCTTGCATTCTCTAAATTCTTGACATCCGTCAGCATCCATACGGACTTAATCATAAGCTAGTTGTTTACTTAGTTGCTTGAACTCGGTCAAACCATTACCAATTACTTACAATGTGCTCGATGTCTTATGGCCTTCTTTCAAAATTCGGTCGTATATACGTAAAATAATCTTGTGACCGATAAACACGCACACGCATAATCCACACGAGCGTGACCCTGAGCGACCGAAAAATAGTGGACCCAGTCTGATAGGACACAAGCATTGCCCCCCTCGTCACTATCCTTTCGAAAAAAAAGACTGTGACATTCAAGATGTAATTAATACTGCCTTAAAATGCTTGCACGTGTTGTCCAGCTATGGAATATCTTTGACCGTTATCACCGATGTCAATCGTACAGATTTGAAATACAGGATGAAACTTGAATAGACACGCGTCTCAAAAAGAGTCGTTCTGTTATGAAGAGGCATGATATCCTAATTAATGCCGCCTCTCAGTTTCCATATATACACGGCTTTGTATTCGCATTTCTTACAAATCTTTATTTTCCTTCTTCCTTCTTATTTTCATAACTCTACTTCTCTTCTTCGATCATGGCTTCTTCTTCGTCTAAAATTTCCTTTGACCAGTAAGATATCATGTCCGTGCTGGATCTGTTTGCAGAAAAATTGCTCGTTCCTAGAAGCAGTGATTGCCAAAGTTTTACACTCGTGGATGGACGCGGATTGCGTACTAACACTGCCAGTAGCCACGTGGCTATTGCACAGCGCCCCGTGGCCTACCATGATACATGTGTTTGTCCCCGTGTTTCATTCATTTTAGCTTAAAATAATTAATTTAAGGCACGAGTGATTGAACGCTCATTATTAAAAACTTCTCATGGCTATGAAAGTTTTGGATCAAGTGGATATTTATGTTTACCTTTTATCCATCCGGTTTTTGTCACTTAATTAACAAGTTGGATGGAAAAACAAACATTACAGTGGGTGTAAGAAAGTTTTAGTCCTAGTGGATATTGTTATGCCCTAATTCGGTTGGTCTTGAGAAAGTCAATAGAAAAATGACACGTGGGATTATATGAAAAATAGAAAGTGGATTTTAAAAAAAGATATTTAAAGATTTGGAGTACTTTTGCGATTTACGATTGTGTAAGTTTATCTTTACATGTTAGAGGATGGTCGATAGAATGTTATGGTCAATATATGAAAAGCGTGATCGAGTTATTTAAGGGCATATAGGAGGTTGACCAAGTAGATAACCAAAACAAAACTTTAACCGACATGAAGCATTTGGAAGAGAAAAGGTTGCAAAGATAAATGTAATAGAAATAATGATCTACAGAGAGGCTTTTTGATACTATTATAATTGTTGCAATAATTGAAGAAGGATGTGGAGGAATAAGCTACAGCATAACTCTATAAATAGCAGAGGAATTCAACAGAGACACCAATCCCAATCAAACAAAAACCAACAAAACAATCAAATTTATCTTATCAATTTCCTTTACCTCAACTTATCCTAGGAGTAATGATAATCTAGTAACATTAATTTTAGTTGTAATCCAAGTCTACTTTTATACGCTGGATTTGTGTTTTTTTTTTATCCAAATCAAGCAGTTCTTTCATGAGATGCATTCTTGCAGTTGTTGTTAGTGACCGATTATAAATTTTTTTCCTTTTGTTGAATTTGCACTGTTATTTTGAAACTTCTTTCTTGTGGAAGGTAAAAAGTAACCCATTTTCGGAGGAAGAACCCCACCCTTCGATTACTGCCTGATCATTATCAGATTTTGCAAGTAGCTGAGTAAACGATCGATTTTCTCATAATCTAGTCATATACATTCATATTGGATGTATCTGCTTATTTGGCGCTTGGAGTCAAAGTTGATCAGTTTAGATTGAGTCGCTTAATCAATTTTGGTATGCTCTTAAAATTAAAAACAAACTAAGCAGCTAACATTTTTTGGCACGCTCGGTGGGACATCAAATTACTTAGTTGCTTTAACATTTGGTTGACTCAAGTATATTTGTAGGTGCAGTAATCATTCAAAATCATGTTCCAAAGAGGTGCTCGTAATTCTTCAACAGCCGTTACTGCTGCTAGTGAGCTTCCTACTCATGAGTAATAGGTGAAAGTCCAACAAGTTCCTGAGCAAGGAAATCCATCACCAAGTTTAGCGCCTGTTCCTCCAAACCCAAGCAAACCATTGACGTCCCGGGTTAAACATCTTGAGATTATGTCAGCTGAAATGGTTGATGTGCAAAAGGGGATTCAGTACATCATATAATTATCGCGGATTCAGATAGAACAATTATGAGTACAAGCCGAGGCTTTCAAAGTGTGGATTGTCACGCCCCAAATCAGGAAATCGGATTCGCTGTAATCCCGATCGCCGAATCCGGTGCCGACAGCCTCCGTAGTACCCCATTCTCGGCTCCTGACGTCCATACGCCAGATTCCGATCCTGAGATCCTATAAAGAGGATTTTCTAATGTACATTTAACTCATAATAAGCATAACCACAAGTATACCTAAATCATAAAGGCAACATTATCATCACATATCCACTAATATGATCATTTGAGTACAATGCTGAAAGGAAATATATAAATTGAAAATCAAGCTCCAGAAGACCGTCGCACGCTCCAAGCTCAACACTGCTGCAACTTAACATCACCTGCACGCATCTATCGTGCATAAGCTTATAAAAAGCTTAGAGGGTGGTGTAAGTGTGTGCACAAGGTAAGTGCCAAGTATTTAACATAGTGTGTACCACCGTCCAACAGCTGGACGGTGGATACAACAAATACATCAATGCAGGCTCCACCGTCCACAGCTGTGGACGGTGTGTATACAACACATAATTCATGGTGGGTTCCACGTGGGGCCCACCGCAATGTCTATTTACAATCTAACCCGTTAATAGGGTCACACGAGCTTAGATGAAAAGGAAAAATAAATTTCATATTAATCCAAAACTTCTGTAATACCCAAATAGGATTACAATGGCTGACGTTCAATCCCACTGTTTCTTATGATGTGGGCCACCTGAGTATCATATAAGGCTGATTTTTGGAGGTGACCCGTTTTTAAACTGGAGCCATCAAATGCATGGGGCTGATTTTTGACACACATCATGGTGGGGCCTGTGGTGAGGCCCACCTCCTTCCAGCGTCAGCAGAGACGCTGCTTGCTGCAGCGTCAAACCTGGCAGCAACAACGTCAGTGCCGTTTTTTTTTGTGTTTTTCATATATAGGGCCCACAACGGGATGATCCAGTCCATCTGTTGTGTGTGCCCCACGTAGTGGAGGGGTCAGTCCAAGTTTCAGATGCATAAAAATTTCAAGTGGGCCCCAGCAAGTACTTTTATATGTTTTAGCATGTTTTCACATGATTTTTGATGGTGTGGCCTACCAGAGAACTGGATTGGCTTCATTTTTCGGCTCAACGCCTAAAATGAGCCGGGGAACGGAATGAACGGCTTGGATTAGAAACATATATCAAGGTGGGGCCTGCATGAGCAGCCCACCCAAAAATCTAAAAACTCAACTGACATTAATATATTATTTATATTATTATTATTTTGTTAGCTTGTTAGTACACACCTATGTCAGTACACGCACTCTCCCTGCTTCACGTCCAGTGTCTAGGGACGCTGGACGACATGGATAAACACAGCATCATGGTGGGTCCCACATGTACGTGGTCCACGTTCCATTAAGGTGGGTCCCACATGAACGCGGCCCACCGATGGGTCTGATATTTATGTTTTCTCATCATCCATAGGTAGGGTCCACATGACTTGGACGGTTTGGATAAGACATACATCAAGGTGGGGTCCATCCGAGTGGGCCACACATCACACAAAAGAAATGAGAGAGAGAGAGAGAGAGAGAGAGAGAGGGAGAGGGAGAAAAGCACCCACCTTTGATCTTCTCGGACTCTTCCTTCCACCGATGCGATTTAGAGCTCCAAGGGGTGGATTTTAACGGTTGAGATGGACTTTGGATGGTGGGGATGGGAGATAGGAAGTGGGCTATACTAGCTTCTCCCCCATGAAAGCCATGGACGTGGGTTGCTCTCATGGAGCTTACGAGAAAATGAGAGAGAGAGATGAGAGAGATGATGGGAGAGGAGCGATGGGGTGTGTAAGAGATGGGATGATAAGGTTGACTTTGGGAATAGTGTCGTGTACTTGGAGGATGAGATAGGGTACTTGACTTGATGAGTGTACTTTGACAAGTGAAGTGATTGATGTGATGGATTCTCTACGGATTTGCAACACGCGACGTTTTCCTCGAACTGAACGTGGGCCCATATCTCCTGGCCTGGGTACCGCCTCCGCGAGCGAGACACGGCATCGGAACCGCGGCGACGGCGCAGTCACTAGAGTACAAGTCTTGGGTTGAGTCGACTCGGGTTAACGGCGCGTGACTTAGGGTCGCGCGCAAATACCGGTTAAGGGTTGAAGGTTGCCGGAATTCGACCGAAAAAATCGCGGAAGTCTACGGAACGGTACGGTCTAGGATACGGGTCTTACAGCTTTCCCCACCTAATAAAAATTTTGTCATCGAAATTTATACTACCATCTAAACTAAACACAACTCATAAAGGAATAGAAAGCATAACATCGTATATAGTCAAAACATAATACAACATATAGTCAAATATCGAAAAGACGGGAATAACACTCTCGAATTTCCGCCTCGCTCTCCCAAGAAGCCTCATCCACATTATGAAGCCCTTACTAAACCTCGGATCTTGGATCCGAACGATCGAAACTGGAATACTATGCAGCCTCACAATTTCAACGGTAGGGAGCTATATCAGAAAATCTCTAAGTTATTCGAACTCGGGGATCTAATCATTCTAAGTTCTCAACAATCATTGAGTGAAAGGTAGCTATTAGTAGATATGTGATGTTATCCTCAGGTATTTTTAAGTTATGATTTGATACCAACTTCTGTCACGCCCCAAATTCAAAAATCGGATTCACTGTAATCCCGATCACCGAATCCGGCGCCAACAGCCTCCGTAGTACCCCATTCTCGGCTCTTGGCGTCCATACGCCAGATTCCGATTCTGGGATCCTACAAGGAGGATTTTCTGATATACATTTAACTCATAATAAGTATAACCACAAGTATACCCAAATCATAAAGGCAACATTATCATCACATATCCACTAATATAATCATTTGAGTACAATGCTGAAAGGAAATACATAAATCGAAAATCAAACTCCAGAAGACCGCTGCACGCTCCAAGTTTAACACTGCTGCAACCTAACATTACCTGCACGCATCTATCGTGCATAAGCTTATAAAAAGCTTAGAGGGGGTGTAAGTGTGTGCACAAGGTAAGTTCCAAGTATTCAACGCAATGTCATAATCATACAATGTCGAAATAGGCGCAAGGTCATGACTCATACGTTATCAGAGTAAGCGAAAATACTGACAAGTCCATGAGTCAAGCAATATCAGAATACGCAATACAGATCAACTATACAAATGAGGAATAATATAGAGTCAAATATCAGATGTTGTATCTAAACCATATAAATGCAGAAACACAGGTAACCCAAAATGTCATATGCCGCGAATGTAATACAATATGTGGTGTGAATGGAATGACCATGCTAGAGTGTGAAGTCGGGATGATAGTACGTAGTATCGCAGGCTATGGGGTCCATCACAAGGGACTTCTATCCAAACTAGTCTCATACCTAAATTTGGATAGTCAGACTCAATGTGGTAAACTCCTGATCTCAGGTTAATCGTGCGCCTCAACCGAAATCCTGGTCATTACGAAAGTTCACATAACAAATAGTTGCGCACCACCAGCCCGAGTGGATAGTGAATGAATGAATGAGTATGCAAATGCTACTCGATAAGTCCACATATCAGTACGGTTCACTTCTGGGATCATCACCGGGTTCAGTACACTCTAAATGGCACTGCCGCTCTCCCATCCGCACAGTCCAAGTGAGCGTAAGAAACCTCACTATTCGCCTGGCCAATAGTCTGCCAATACCTATTCGGCACGTTGATAGCGGACCCATTCCTCGAGCTGGTCAGACTCAGCCTAGTAATGCCCCTTGCACTCAGGCGGGTAAGGCCACACCCCCTCCCAATCGACCACGACACAGTGGGAGACGCGACCTCCTGGTATTCGGCACTCCGGCGCTCATGTATCCACTCGGTCTCGACGTTGGGGCATCCTCTGGTACCAAGAGGGTTTTAGGAATTTTCACTCAGGGCCATCTATGGCAGCCCGATGCTAGAACAAATTTTTGGTACCCTGTCTGGCCATCCACAATATGCCTGTGAAGGATACGGCCCTGATGTCGCTAGGGCGTACAGTAATCATAATGCAAAATGCATGAGTCATACTATCCAGTTATGCATCAATCCCGCACATACCGTGCACTCATGTGAGATAACCTCCACTTATTAAGGAGTATCATAACAACGTGCTCAATGACATATGCAATGATCAACCACATCTCATAACAAACATACAGATGATGCGTATGGGCATGTATCATGATGCTATGCTGTCACATACTCATAATCGGTATCAACAACCGGCATCGACAATCGACCTCGACAATGTAGATATTTAACCAACATTGCCCCCGAGGAATAGCCCTCATAGATCCTAACATATAGTGGACCCATGACTCACACAAGGGCCAAATATACAATACCATGGGCCTCACACAAGAGCTTAATACACACCATGATGGGCCTTTCACATGGGCCTAACATACATCACAATGGTCTCCATCGCCTAGCCCTCAAATGCACCACAATGGGCCTCATACATAGACATCATATTCATCACATTAGGCCTTAAACATGGGTTAAATACACACCACAATGAGTCTCAAATATGGGCCGTATATACATCACATTGGACCTCAAACACGGGCCGCATATACATCACACAGGTCTCGACAATAGAAATTGATACTCGGAATCGGCCTCAACAATCGGAGTCGGCCTCGATACTAAGCCTTTACAATCGAAATTGATTGATAATCGGAATCAGCAAATCCGTCACGTCAATCAGAATTGACAATCGGTCACGACAATTGAGATCGATCGATAATCAGAATCGGCAAATCGGTCACAACAATCGGGATAAATTGATAATCAGAATCGACAAATCGGTCATGTTGATCGGAATCGGTAAATCGGTCATGTCGATCAGAATCGGCAATTGGTCATGACAATAGGAATTGATTGATAATCAGAATCGGCAAATCGGTCACGTCAATCAGAATCGACAATCGGTCATGATAATCGGCCTCAATCGCTAATCGGTAATCGGCCACGACAATCGGAATCGATCGATAATCAACCTTGATCGATTATCGGCAATTGATAATCGGAAGTCGGTTAATTGGCCACGTCAATCGGAATCGGCCTCAAGACGGGAATTCATAGATGGATGGCCGATGATGGTCCAAACAATATTAATGGGGCCCATTCGTTTGGGGTAACCCAATAGAGGATGACGAAAATGAGCCTATCCAAGCTTAAAGTAAGGTCACAATATGGACATTTAACCATCACTGCCCATTAATGTGGACATTTAACCAACATTGATCCCATTGAGTGACCCACATAGAGCCAAACGTATAGTAGGCCCGCGACCTCGCATAAAGGCCTAATATACATCAATTGGGCCTCATACAAGGGCTACATATACACCACGTCGGGCCTCGCAAAATGGGCCCCAAATACTTTACAACGGGCCACGTACCTGGCTTATATACATCACAATGGGCCGCATCTTATGGGCCAGAAATACACCTCATTGGGCCTAACCAAATGAGTCTCAGATACATCATACCAGGCCTCATCATATGGGTCACAATTACATCATAATAGGTCTCATATCTGGGCCTCAAATATACATCACAATAGGCTACGACCCATGGGCCTCAATATACATCAGTTGGGCCGCATCAATGGCCGCACCAATGCACAATAGGTGGGCCCTACACATGTAGCAAACGGGCCCCCACTAGATGATCGACGTGGATATAGGATGCATACATCAGGTGGATCACACATCCCATGGACAGTGTGGATAAGGCATACATCATGGTGGTCCCCTGTCCCTAGACGGCGTGGATGAAATCATATATTAAGGTGGATCACATGTCCATCGAGTGGACAGACAGTGCGAATATAACACATCATGGGCCTAATACATATCACAATGGGCCTTATACATATCAAGGTGGGCCTCAACGGATAGGCCATAACTATATCAAGATGGGCCTCCTCAAATAGGCCTTATATATGTCAAAGTAGGCCTCAACAACGGGCCACAAATACATCAAGATGGGCCTAATCACATGGGTCTTATATATGTCAAGGTGGGCCTCAACAACGGGCCACAAATACATCAAGATGGGCCTAATCACATGGGCCTTATATATGTCAAGGTGGGCCTCAACAACGGGCCACAAATACATCAAAGTGGGCCTGACAGATGGGCCACACATACAAAAAATACTTCAAGGTGGGCCTTAGAGATGGGAGCTTGGATTACATCTAAAATCATTTCAATAGTTGCAGGTGCAACATGTGTATCACTGTACACAATCATTCCATGGGCACATGGCCCACTAATGATGATCAGCACTGACCAAACGTTGTCCAACACCGTCCAGATGTGTGGGCGGTGTGGATGAAATGCATACAACATGGTGGGGTCCCACAGAACCGTCCAGGCATGGACGGCCTGGAACACAAACCATACATCACGGTGTGGCCCACGTCCATGGATTGGACAGAGTGGATAAAACATTCACATCATGGTGGAGTCCACACGTGTGTCCCATAAAATGTGGACAGACGGTCTGGATCACGACCAGGTCCAACCATCCAATCCATTCGTCAGGTGGCTCTCACACAGGTGGGTAGGCCATCCCATCTATATACAATATAATATAATATATATATTATATATATAACATATATAATATATATATATATATATATATATATATATATATATATATATATATATATATAGATATATATATATATATATATATCAATATATATAAGATATATGTATATACATGGGCAGCCCAGATTCCACCGTCCAAATGAGTCTGGATGGTGCAAATTTTATTTTATTTTAATTTTTTTAATGAAGGTGGGTTCCACGTAGGAGGGTGGCCCACCTACCATGTATATGACATCCAAACCATTCGTCAGGTGGGTCCATACAGATGGGCGGTGTGGATGCAACCCACGGAACTTGCTGATGTCATACGACAGTGGGTCCCACCTAGCAAAACAGATAGAAGGTCTAGATAGCAGTGGGTCCCACCTAGCAATACATCATGGTGTGTACCACCGTCCAACAGCTGGATGGTGGATGCAACATATACATCAATGCAGGCTCTACCGTCCACAGCCATGGACGGTGTGTATACAACACATAATTCATGGTGGGTTCGACGTGGAGCCCACCGTAATGTCTATTTGCAATCCAACCCGTTAATAGGGTCACACAGGCCTAGATGAAAAGGAAAAACAAATTTCATATTAATCCAAACTTCTGTAATACCCAAATAGGGTTACAATGGCTGACGTTCAATCCCACCGTTTCTTATGACTTGGGCCACCTGAGTATCATATAAGGCTGATTTTTGGAGGTGACCCGTTTTTAAACAGGACCCATCAAGTGCATGGGGCTGATTTTCGACACACATCATGGTGGGGCCTGTGGTGTGGCCCACGTCCTTCTAGCATCAGTAGAGATCCTGCTTGCTGCAGCGTCAGACGCTGGCAGCAACAACGTCAGTGCTGTTTTTTTGTGCTTTTCATATATGGGGCCCACAACGGGACGATCCAGTCCATCTGTTGTGTGTGTCCCACGTAGTGCAGGGGTCAGTCTAAGTTTTAGATGCATAAAAATTTCAAGTGGGCCCCAGTAAGTACTTTTATATGTTTTAGCATGTCTTCACATGATTTTGATGGTGTGGCCTACCAGAGAACTGGATTGGCTTCATTTTTCGACTCAACGCCTAAAATGAGCTGGGGAACGAAATGAACGACTTAGATTAGAAACATATATCAAGGTGGGGCCTGCATGAGCAGCCCACCCAAAAATCTAAAAAGGCAACTGATGTTAATATATTATTTTATTATTATTATTATTTTTTGTTAGCTTGTTAGTACACACCCATGTCAGTACACGCACTCTCCCTGCTTCACGTCCAGCGTCCAGGGACGCTGGACGGCATGGATAAACACAACATCATGGTGGGTCCCACATGTACGTGGTCCACGTTCCATTAAGGTGGGTCCCACATGAATGCGGCCCACCGATGGGTCTGATATTTGTGTTTTCTCATCATCCATAAGGTAGGGTCCACATGACTTGGACGGTTTGGATAAGATATACATCAAGGTGGGGTCCATCCGAGTGGGCCACACATCATACAAAAGAAATGAGAGAGAAAGAGAGAAAAACACCCACCTTTGATCTTCTCGGACTTTTCCTTCCACCGATGCAATCTAGAGCTCCAAGGAGTGAATTTTAATGGTTGAGATGGACTTTGGATGGTGGGGATGGGAGATAGGAAGTGGGCCATACTAGCTTCTCCCCCATGGAAGCCATGGACGTGGGTTGCTCTCATGAAGCTTAGGAGAAAATGAGAGAGAGATGAGAGAGATGATGTGAGAGGAGTGATGGGGTGTGTAAGAAATGGGATGGAAAGGTTGACTTTGGGGATGGTGTACTGTACTTGGGGGATGGGATAGGGTACTTGACTTGATGGGTGTACTTTGACAAGTGAAGTGATTGATGTGATGGATTCTCTATGGATTTGCAACACGCGACGTTTTTCTCGAATTGAACGTGGGCCCACATCTCCTGCCCTGGGTACCGCCTCGGCGCGCAAGACGCGACATCGGAACCGCGGTGACAGCGCGGTCGCTAGAGTACAAGTCTTGGGTTGAGTCGACTCGGGTTAACGACGCGTGACTTAGGGTCGCTCGCAAATACCGGTTAAGGGTCGAAGGTTGCCGGAATTCGACCGGAAAAACTGCGGAAGTCTACGGAACGGTACGGTCTAGGATACGGGTCTTACATGGATGGTCGGTCACATCGAGAGCATGAATCGGTTAGTAGTTTTGTTTGTTGATAGAGCATATGTTGCACCCTGTAACAAGCCAATACAAGTTAGAGTGATCGACAAACCCATAACATATCAATTGCATTAGAGTGATCGACATATGTGCGATTGAACTAAGATGACTAAGAATCAGATATCCAACGACCGAATTTTCATAACCATGGGACAAGTGGCAAGAAAAAAGATAAGGAGCAAATGAGTGGGAATCTTCTAAAAGCAAAGTAATGGAAGAACGGTTGCTATAACAATTAGAACATAACTGCTAGATCAAGATTATAAGTAGAGGGAGATTGCAAACAGGAAAGGGGTCTCACACCAACCCAATCAATTAAATACTATCTTTCAATTACCTTTCATTCAGTCAATTTATATTCCATAGTGTAATTTCCTACTTTAGCTTCAGAAGAATTTACATTCCATTCCTTAACTTAAACCCATTTATATTTAGTTCTTTAGTGAATTATCATTTACATTCTGCATCTGTCATTTTCATATTTCATATCATAATGCCTGATTACTAAATATGATTATGGTAAGATCGATCGTACTAGTTCACTTCTCATTATTGTTTAACCTATATTGAAAAGTCCTTATGGAAGGCAAGGAAGAAATTCATTCTTAGAGGATGAACCCCACCCTCTGAATTTCGCCTGATATCTTTGAACAAGTGAACGAGTGGCTAAATAAGCAGCCGATTCCCTTAGAACTCAATCATACTCTATGTCTGCTTATTTTGGCGCTCGGGGTCATTGTTGTTCGGTTTGAATTGGAACCACCAATCCAGTTTTGGAACACCTGCATAATATACACCCATGCTTAGGAAAAACAACAACAAACAATTTTCTAACATGCCCGGTGGGACACCTTTAACTATCAGTTTGATGAGTGTCGAAATTGAGAAGAGTAACTCGTGCTTATGATGTTGAACCCGCAACACCGACCACATTACCATCAGGTGATGATGTGCAGGTCCAAATGTCTCTTGAAACAATTAATTTAAATGCAAATCCGACCGAGAATCAAGCTGGACCATCTGCGTCTTGAGCAATACTTCTGGATGAAGTATATGTAGTACTCCGAGATGTTCAAATGAGCATCCAAATGGTATAAGAATACAGAAGGGCTCAAGCTGAACAATTCCGTATTGAATTTGAAGGCGCTAATCATTTCATGGCCAATCAGACTGAGGCTATGCAACAATTAATAAAAGTGATAACAGAGTGGATGCAATCACTGTTCCATCATAATGGTAGTTCGGTTGGCAATACAGCTCAAGTGCCACCTATAACACCAATGCAGCGTAATCCACCATGGATTCCTGTTCCAAAAACCAGGAACACGCCACCTCTTGCAGAGGTTAGGCAACCTGAATGGGAAGTCAGGGATTTCATGCCTGAAAATAAAAATAGAAGGCCGTCAATTGGATTTAATGCATAGCAAGGACTCAGATTTCAGGATAACATTAATCAATTCAGTCCAAACCAACCACCTATTGTAGAACCTCAACAAATCGATCGAGAACAAACCATTCAACTTGCTCAGGAAGTTGCTGGTTAAGTTTTAGGCCGTAATACTATCCCTATATACCATAAGTCATATCCTGACTCAACTCCGTTAGGATTTCGGTTGTACACCGATTTTAGCTCCCGATTTGTTAAATCAAGTTAAAGGATCATTTCAATCGAGTTAGTTAACCCATAATATATTGTTTAATATTTAATTAAGATTAAACCACATCATTAATGATAGTCATGTACTTTAATTTAGGTTTGGAGCATTTTTCCCAAATTCTTGACGCTGGGGCCTCATTTGAGTCAATGATTTCAATTCTAAGGTGAAGATCTACCCTCAAGCTTCTACTTGGCATTTTAGAATAAATAAATGTGTATATTTTTTATTTAGTTGATAACATGCTCGATGAAATGCTTGAATGACATTAAACACTTAATATTATAATGCTTTGATGTTGTATGCTTAGAAATGCTAATATGATTGAATTGTTGTTGTGGTGGATCGAGCACCTTAAATTATTTAAATGTGCAGATAGCCTGCTTTAGGGTCGCTATCCCAGGCTTATACGACCGACCGGAGTTGAACACGGACGATCGACAATAGTTGGAACTACACGGGATGCTTTGTACCTAATGCCGGTTTGCGTGGGGTAGTCCGTAGTTGATCGCATCAGTCTAATGCAAGCTCAATCATTCGTGTGTTTGGTGATTGTATAACATTCAATAGAATCTGGGATACCACCATGACCATTAACTTAGTCTACTCATAACCATTAGTGCATTACGATCTTTCAAGACTCATGAGCCGAGCATGGTGGTATGGGATACTTTGTTCAAATTGTCGGCCTATACTGGGGTGACGAGCTTCCACATAATGACCATTGAGCACTGATAGAGATGATAGAATGTTGTTCGAACGACCCCCATCAAATTACCTGGCTAATGGTTCCATGCTAGAATACCGTTCAAACGACCGGGCGTGAATGAAATTAGGTGACGAGCCATTTTCCTTGGTATTGATTTAGTTTTGAGTGATAAGCCCGCACATCTGAATTGATGATTTATACTCAATATTGGGTAACGACCCATACCTTGTTAATGTCTTAATCTAGATCAAGGGACACTGGTGAGGGGCCGCTACGTGCCGCAACTAGTCATGTGATCCGGATAATGACTCGTGACATAATGGCGGTATTCTGGCTTCACCAACCTATTGTATGAACTAGAACTAATAATAACTTAGCTAATCATGTATATCATAGGATAAATTGTGATTTGGTGTTGGAGTCGCTTGTAAGGGAGTGTTGGCATTTACGAAATAGGCGTGAAAGTCACTTGTGAGGGAGTACTGGATTGTAAGGAGCATGCATCATTCATCATAGCATTAATATATTTACCAAATAGATTAGAAATCTGTTTGTTTGTTGTCCATCGTTACTTGTGTTTATTTGTGTTGATAACATATGTAACTTGCTAAGTAACTGTGCGTTAAAGATAACATGCTTGAGTGTATAAATATGTATTCATTGTGGACCTATTAATCACTAAAGTGTCTCAAGTAACAATCTTAGGGATATTTCTTCACTATGTTGGCGTTTGATGTCTCCTATTTGACATATGTAGAAAACTCATGAATAAGACCAGTCGGTGGTGCACTCAAGTCGCCAAATAGATCTCTAGATTCTTACCGCTTGGTAGTTGTTCTTTTATTCTTATTACAATTATTGTTGTTTGTATAATTCTCATATGGGTAGTTACCACTTTTGGAACTGTAATTTTTGGGTGTTAGCCCTATATTTTTGGATTTGATTATCTCTACCTCGCTTTGGTTTCGCTAAGTTAAAATGCGTTATTCTGATTTTTTGTGTATGAAATTAATATAAATATAAATGAGAACACACATACATTTTCGTTACGTTAAAACCTGGGAACTCGGGATCGGAGTCTCTGTACTCAGGTGCTGATTTTTGGGGCGTTACATATGGTAATCTATCTGATTACTTTAGCGAAGATTGTTTCCTAGCAGAAGAATAACTAACTACCGAACTCTCATCAACCGCTAATGCTGGAGAAAGTTCTTTGATGAATGATCTCTCGACCGAACCTATGACCAAAGAACACTATATTCATATTGAGGAAATTGGATCTGAAACACTAGGGGGGCAAGGTTTGAGTAGAGAAATTATGTTTGGTTCGCTAGCTCCAATAACTTTTCATTGTAATATGGTGTTTACATTACTAGTTGGCTTTCAAGCACGACATACGTAATCAAACAAAATGCCTGGAGATGTGGAAGAAGATTTCCCTCCAATAATTATTTTGGAGATATTTCTTCACTATGTTGGCATTGGACGCATTTTATTTGACATATACAGATGACCCAGGAATAAAACCAGATAGTGGTGCGCTCGGAGCGCCCCAGTAAACTCGTAACTCCATCACTTTGGGTAGTTGTATTTTTTTTTAATAAATATTGCATTTATTATGATTTGTATAATTCTCATATGGGCGGATACTACATTTGGAATTATATCTTTACATGTTAGCCTTATATTTTTGGAGTTTGTTATTTCTATATCGCTTTGGATCTGATAAGTTGAAATGTGTTACTCTGATTATTTGTGTATGGAATGAATGTGAATATGAATGAGGACATATGTGCATTTTTATTAAGTTCACACCCGAGAACTTGGGATCGTAGTCTCTGTACTCGAGTGCCGAATTTCAAAGCATGACATTACAGAATGCTATACATGGTATATGTTGACCCATAAATTTGGGTGATTACAATCCCTAATTTGAGGGGTAATGAAGGAGAATAATTATATTCCTAAAATAGAAAACCTAAATATAGTATATGATTGAATGTGATAATGAAGGAAAATAATTCTATTCCTAAAATAGACAACCTAATTATAATACATGATTGAATGGGATCTGTGTTTTGAGAGTATGGTCCCATGATTGGCATATTTGTCTTTAAATCATCCTCAAAAGCTTTCTTTTATTTTTTATATATAACTTATTTTTTTTTCCTAAGAAATGAATATCTTTTGAATTATATGGATTTTGAAATGTTTAGTAATTATGGAAGCCCACAAAGACACTGAGTTTAAAATGGAGGTTTGCTAATTATAACATATAACACTAGGGTAAGCCTCATTTGCTACTATGATTATAACTTTCATGAATAGAGAGTGTTTCAATAAGTTTTTCAACTTTTTTAGTTAATACACAGAATATTCCAGAATTATTAGTATGTTAATCTTTCTTTTTCAGTTGGTTCCATTTCTCATTTTGTCAATGCATGATGCAATGTAACACCCTGAATTTTCAATACTTAAGTATTGAAAGTCCTCGAGTGTTACCATGAAATTTAATTTAGTATATATAAGTGTATATCATCAATTTAGCACATCCTAACTTTACGTCTATTCTCTGAATTGAATCTAACATTGGGAATAATCTTCATCCGTAGATCAATTCATCCGACCGTTGAATTTCAAGAGCGGACTATCATATATCCAAGTATTCTCACATGTCCATCATAACTAACCGTTCAGTTAACTATTTACCGTTAGGTAAAGATATCTGACCGTCCACTATAAGTTTGGATCACCCGATCATAGTAAACTAACTACTTAATCTCTGCATTTGGTCGTATACATAAAATTGATATTCTGATCCGTTCATTTTGTTCACCACCTATGAATATGTTTAACTCACCATCAAAATTACAATAAGAGGAACTTACATATCTGAACAAGTCACTTGAATCTAATGGTATACTTGTCCTCCCTCTTAATCACTCCAAAAACCCACTTTGTGTTCATCCGTTTAAGAAACTAACCGTACACCCACCTACATACATGATTAGAGTACCAACCATCAAGTTTTCATATTTTTAGCATATCATATGACTGTCCATCATATTTGGATCCGTTAAATGGGTCGTTCAAATATCAGAATAAATTGTCAGTCCGAAGATCATAGGGTATATACCACAACTACTGGTTAACTTCTTTATTAGATGTATAAAAGCATTGTTTTAGACCTCAGAGAGGTATAGTCCATTAAAAAGACATATGGGTCATCTGTTGTCGATCAAGGCCCAAACTTGACCAATAAAAATAACACGAAAAATGAGGAATGCCCGCTCAATTTCAAGGCGATCGGACGGTGCATTCCCAGGTAACGAATGTTGGAAGTCAGTTGTGAGATGGGTGGCGAATATGTAAATATCATATGTCAAGCGTATAATACCCAACATAAGCATAAGAGAGAGCTGGTTTCAATGGTGAGCATCATCCCCATGTTGACTGATCATGTGGCCCACCTGGAGCTTAAACCTGCTTCATATTTTAGCTCCTGGGCCAACACATCATGGTAAATTTGATTAAGGGACTGGATTTTCTAGAAATCCATGTTAATGGACCCTACTGGATCGTGCAAATCAACTTGAAAGCGGAAACTCCAGTTGTGAGGGTGGGAGAGATCTCCACCTCAAACTGTCCACTGATCTGAACCGTTCAACCAAATAGAAGGAGAATTTCGACCCTCCCAAAGGATTCCAAAAATCTTGGAGAAGTTCCACCTCACTTAAAATACCTAAATTGTCGAGACGTTTGCATGAGTTGCGAAAAATCGTCCGCAACACGATTCTATGAAAACTATCACCCAAAGCATTTGGGACCTTTGATTTGTAAAACCCACAAGTTCCATGTGGCCCATTTGAACCCTCCAACAGTGGTGATTGGAAGAAATACACCCTTATGACTAATCTGCCATTAAAACTCCAATCTTCTTCCCCATTAAACCATGACAAATGTAGAGTCTGTTCGACCACTACATCCGTGCTTTGTCCATTTGTGATCTGTCCGACCACAACAAGGCCATTCAATTAACCAATGACCAACGAAATTAAAGAAGAATCCATCATCAAGAGCAACCCACGCGCGCACGACTTGGTGCGAAAGATACCTCCGTCCATCATGCAAACTCGAACACAAACTCTCTACAGATACGAAAACTCACTCCAAACTCTATTTGAAAACCCTCCCATCAACAGTAATTCCGCATCAAAGAAATAAGAAAGAAAGAAAGGGAGAGAGTTGCCAACTACGGGGGAGAAGAGCTGTAGGAGTTATGTTTAGATTTGAGCTCTTTGGCGGCACCTGATAGGTAAGTACGTTACTCCTTAGCTCCTCACAAAGATCCATTCATGCATTAATCTTAAACAACAACTACAAGTTGAAAAAAATGAGTCAATTCGAGTTGACTAAGCAGGAGGACTTACTAAACCAGAGTTTGGTTGGATTGAGAATAACTATAAATCGAAAGGTATCTATACCTATTTTGATTAGAAATTGATACCAACCCTAAATCATAGCCTAACTTGAATAATCACGTTAATTATGCTAGAGTTGGGGCACGACAATACAAATCTAGCAACATTAAATAGAAATTGACTTTAAAAGGTGAGGGTTTTTCCTTTAAAATTTGTGATTGAATTGGTTTGATTATCTTATTCTTACAAGCTCCGAGTTTTATTATTTATCTTCACTCTGTGAATCATTGTTACCTAAATTATTGCATTAATACCTTATAATGCAAGTATCGTGTTGGAAATCCCACCCTAACGATCGATATATTATCGTGGACGTAATGCATTTCAGGTAGTGGCCCTCTCAGTCGACACGTAATCCCGTGGGTTAGGTAGTGATGCACAATCGATGTAAGTAAACCACCACATGTGTTACATTACCTCCGGGATTAAATGTTACTGATAGTCGCTTCATGAACAAATCGTGTCACGTAAATCTTTCAATTGCGTATTGTTTTGCCTTCAGATGTTCGCATAAATCCATGTTAACATTGGACACGCCGATGAATTTTCATGGTATGGGATGCGGGCTGAGCTAGGTATTTTTGAATTATTTTTCACATTGTGATGATCACTACGTGTGATAGACCTCACATACTTTGTTAGGCATGCATTTTATGTAGAATGTTTGCGTATACTGATACTACTTATATTTGTGGAGTATGAGATGTATCAGGACCCTTCTGTTATTCTTATAAATCACTTAAATCATTGTAGACTTTAAAGGATAACCATCACTACGAGTAGAGTATTGACCCTCTCCAACCATATAAATGTTGCAAGTAATTACAGGTTGATGATATGGACAATGATCGTTCTATGGAAGATTTGTTTGAATAAAGAAGAAGAATAACACTACGATTTATTTTTATTTATTTTTCCACTGCTTATTTTAGGACAATGTAATAAGCTCATATTGAGCGGGCATTAGAAAATTAGTTGAACTCTTTTTACTCTATTAGAATAATAAATATATTTGATTTTACTCTCGTGAATGGTTACCTTCGTGAATGTAACTGCATGTGATTTTAAAAAAAAAAAGAGGTAATTTTGAAGCATCCAATTATTACATTATTAACACCCAGAATCTCAGGCACAAGTATAAATTCGAGCCGCTAAAACTCGGAGCGTTACATGCAAAAACAACATGGCACTATCTTTACGGCCTTAACAACTTTAATTAGTTACCTCTTACAATGTTATTGCGACTCTTATCTCTAAAGAGGAGCAATGGTGTTGGCAGAATGAAGAGTCATCTGCATTGGTGAATTTGATAAAATGAGGGTTGAGGGCAAGGAAAGCTCAAGCCTATATTTCTTGTTTTTCATCCACATCCAAAACTTATTTTTCCCTCGCTGACCATCTGTTAAAAATCTCTGTCATTGCTGGATGCCCTAATGCATCTCTTTTAATTGTTGCCTTATGGTTAGTGGGAAAGGAAAAGAAAAGCAAAGAAAAGTAGTAATCCAATGATGATTTTCATGAAACATGGATTCCTATGGAGTTCATTTTCACAGGATATGCTAGAATTGTAAGTGGAAATCTTGTATTTGTGTGGTAATCGCCACCTTGAATCTTGTACCAGGGAATTTGACTATGGAAAAGGGTAATGATCACCATGTGAAATTCATTAATTTATTTACTAACAGAATGTAGTGAAATGTCCCGCCATAAGAAGAGTTCTTCATTTTCCTTTCTTTTCCTGCTCATCAAACAGGCATGTAAAGGAAAAGTAATGTTATCAAAATGACACCTTTTAATTGTTTCTTAGATAGGTGGGTTTGGTGCAACAAGTCTTGATTAATTATTGATATGGAATTGCTTCATCAATTTAGAACTTGATTGTACCCGATTGCTCTAGTTATTGTTGTAATGTATTTTCATGCTATTTCATCTATTGTTGGGTTTCTCCATTTCTCCATTTGATTATAGATGCAAATTGCTTGTAACTAGGGTTATGACGTAATGATGGACGTGATGAGGTCAATCACCTTTCTTCTCAAGGGATAATTACTTTGAACCCACGAAGCTTCTCTGGACTCCTCATAGAGATTCCTCTAATCCACGAGGGAAAATAGGAAAATAGAAATAAATTCTAATAAATTCAAAAATAATTTGATTCATCATAGAAACAAATTTACAATCCTTTAAATAGTTATATCAAACCCAGGAAGAAGTTTCAGAATCAAACTCAAACTCAAACTCCCTCAAAACGTGACTTACTATAAATAGTAAACTTACTATTTATAGGCAGTCATGATTTCTACTAGACTTCATGGTTTTTGACAAAAAATAGTAAGTGTCCAATTTTGCCTAACCACGTTATTCTCCTAATTTTTCTAAGCCCATTTCATGTTGGGCATGACTCCTAAAGCTCAAAGGATAAAGAGTTATGATTGAACTAAAACTTACTATAAGTAGTAAAAATGAAAATAAAATGGACTTTCGACCGTTGATCTGATAAAATCTCACAAATCCGGCGTAGGCAACCTAGCATAGCGAGGTAGGTTGTTTAAAGTAGATTCTCTTGCCCTAAAATCATATATGATATGTCAAAAAACTCATTTCAGTTTGCGAGATATGACTTTTTTAAGGTTTTGATGGTCCTGATCACCTCCGCCTCCAATTGGCCCTTCTCTAGTCCATCTTGGCCATGAAAGTGTCTGTGACCCGCTCTACATCAGTCCCATCTTCTTTAAAAGAACTCATCCTTGGGTTCTCATCCTACTTTGGTTCGTGATACTCGGTCAGGTCCGCAACGTTGAAAGTTCGTGAGATCTCCACGTCATCTAGAAGATCAACAACATAAGCGTTGTCATTGATCCTTCGGAGGATCGGCACCGCTCCAATCTTCTTATCCTGCAACTTGTTGTAGGTCCCGGTGGAAATCTTTCCTTACGTAGATGGACTATAACATAGTCGCTCACCTCGAACACCTTTTATCACCGATGCTTGTCGGCTTTCTCCTTATAGTTGTCATTCGAGGCATGCAACTTGGCTTGCACATCTGCAGAATGCTCACGATTCTGTCCACCATATGTTCTATTGCAATGCTCATGCCTAGGAGTTTGGAAAAAGGTGTAACACTCTCAACTTTTCAATACTCGAGTATTGCCATAAAATTTAATTTAGTATATACATGTGTATGTCACCAATTTAGCCTATCCTAACCTTATATCTATTCACTAACATAAATCAGACAGTTGGGAATAGTCTTCATCCATATATCAAGTCATCCGACTGTTGATTTTTAAGACATGATCATCGTATATCCAACTATTCTCTCTTGTTCATCATAACCAACCGTCCAATTAACTATTCACCGTTAGGTAAAGATATTCGACCGTCCACTTTGAGTTTGGACCACCCTATCATAGTAAACAAACTATTTGATCTCTACATCCGCCTGTACATGTATCGAATCAAGATGCTGATCTATTCATCTTGTTCCCCAACTATGAATATGCTTAACCAACTATCAAAACTATAATGTGACGAACTTACACATGTGAACAAGTCACTTAATCTAACGGTATACATGTTCTACCTCTTGATCACTCCAAAAAACCCACTTGCGTTCATCCGTTTACAAAAAAGACCGTTCACCCACTTATGTACATGATCAGAGTACTAACCATCAAGTTTTCTTATTTTTAACATATCATCTGACTATTTATCATATTTGGATTCGTCAAACGAGCCACCCAAATATCGGAATAAACTGCTTAGTTCGAAGATCGTAAGGTATATGCTATAACTACGGGTTAAATTCTCTATTAGATGTATGAAAGCGTTCATTTAGACATCGGGGTGGCATATGCCATTAAAAAAACCATATTGGTCATCTGTAAGCGATCAAGGCCCAAACTGGGGTGATGGAAGGAGCATAAAAAATAAATAATGCCTATCAAATTTCAATGCATTCGGATGGTGTAGTCCAATGTTACGGACGACAGAAGTTGGATAGATAAAAGATGGCAAAATCGTAAATACTCAATGTCATTAACCTAGACCATTGAATTCTAGATCACAAGGTTTTCATAATATGTTTGATGTGAAATTTTGTCCCATGCCTATATAACTTAAATTAACCATACATGTTGAATTTCAGCCCGTAGATCATTGTAGAAGTGACCCAATTGATAAATAACCCCTTAATCATTAATTTTGGTGTCCATTAAGTAAGGAAAGCTCGGGGGTAGTCGTAGTAAGATATTTTCCTTCATATGAATGACTTGGATTGCCTATCATACAGACCGAGTGTGAAATGTGAGAACCCAACCTTGGTAGGCTTTTCTTAGGTAGTTGTTTTAGGCTTACCAACTCTTCCTAAATATGGAGCTTTTGATTGACCTACTTTACACTGTCAATCGCAATTCAAATTTGGACCACAGTTGGGCTTCATATGACTATGGGATCATACAAAATTTAGACTGATCTATGATCCTACACGGTTGAATGATGACTGACCGCCTTGACTCAAATTCCTTCCTTTTAGTGCAAAAAGTAAAATTTCAGATTTAAGCCTTTTTCACCATTAATCAACCACCAACTTTTGTCTAACCATTTGCCTATCATGACCACACATTTCTCCCAAAGCAAAATTGGGCCACGATCATTAAGCGTGGACCATTAATTAAGATCAGGTCTGTTTTCACACTCGCTACAAGAATTTTCAAGATAAGCCAATCTAAATTTTGAATCATCAAGAAAATTATATACACTGGCCCTATTTGATGTCAATATCACCATGAATGAATTGGATTTAAATAAAGATCGCCAGAAGAGACAAATTAGAGAATCCCAATTCAAGTGGGATGAGAAACACAATTTAAGAAACCTATTATAAAAGAGTGCGTGTGTCCCTTCTCAACTCAAAATCCCACGCCCACCACCCTCTCACGTCCAAGGAAGAGAGAGAGAGAAAGAAAAAGAAAGAGAAAGAGAGAGAAAGAGAGACCTTCAAGCCTAGACGCCCGTCCCTTTTCTTCCATCCCCACATGTGCGCTGTTTCCCTCTTCATCGAGCAACATCGTGGTTTATGTAGATGCCCTCATACATCGACATCTTCCTAGAGTTTACATTTAAGGCTAAGGTGATGGATTCCTTTAAGCTTACACTAATTCGGGTTGATATGTACATGATTTGTCTTATTTTTTTCATACCTTCATATTACTATGATTTTCATTCCATTGATTGATGGACCGTTATGAATATTTATCCCCATGCGAATTATGGTTAAGGTATGATTTTAATTATGTGTGATTTTTATGAATTTTTGTAGGGTGATGGATACAAGCCTTGTCCTTTGCCAATTTTGAGAGTGACACGTGTTTCCACTCTATATTGAGTTGGCTTTTGCTCATCTCCCCTTAATTTTGTTGAGTTAAGTCTAGTGCTACTCTTCTCCTTTATTAGGTCAGCCTTGTGCTACATCCCTTTATGGCTTGGACATATGTTTTAGAATTTCAAAACTCTCATGGTTCGATTTATTTCTCTAATGATGCAAGTGATGTGTTGGATGTCTCAAATCTAGTGATTCATATATTTTACGTGTACGTAATGTGCTCTGGGTAGTGACTCTATTGGTCGACGCATAATTCTATGGATTTTGGGTAGTAGCGCACAAATCGATGTAAGTAATCTGCAATGCGTGTTATATCACTTATAAGATTGAATGTCGCAAATAGTTGCTTCATGAACAAATCATGTCACATAATTAATCTGATTCATGTGTGGTGCCGTCTTGAGGTGTTCATGTAAATCCACGGTAGCGTTGGACTTACTGACGAATCTCCGTAGTATGAGATGTAGGCCGAGCTGGGTTTTTTATGAATTATATTCCACATTGTGATGATCACTACATATGATGGACCACACAAACTATGCTAAGTATGCATTCATATAGATTGGTTGTGCATACCGATACCACTCGTAGTGGTGGAGTACGAGATGTATCGGAACCCTCACATTATTTTTATAAATCTCTTGAATTATTGTTAATATTAAAGGATAACTGTTCACAAGCCCAAGTGTAGGGTCGCGATGTAGTAATAACTTGGTGAGACCGAGGTCGAATCCACAGGGACTAAACTTATACGTATTCTGAAAATAACTAGAACTAAAACTAGAAAAAGATCTAAACCTAAATCTGGAATAAAATATAGTAATTGTGAATGCTATTGATTAAAACTATCAATTGAAAGGTGGGAACTAGGGTGTTGAGGATCCACTGTAGTTATCAGGATGCTACCTCACTTGATTCAAGAAACACAATTGGAATTGGAGTCCTATCCTATCCAATTGGAAATTCAAATCCCTAAATTTTTCATTGACTTAGTCCTCAATGAAGGAGTATTGTGATGATTGGAAGAGAATTCATGCATCCACCATGCCTAGGAGACGATGGTGAATCACGAGTTTTACTAATCTCACAATCTCAAAACAGGAAAAGAAGATATTCAAAGCTATCATAGCATCTATTGTAATTTGAGTCACAATAAATCATAGAAAAATAAAAATATTCCTTAAATTAAAACTAGAAATCAATGAGGTTCAAGAAAAATAAGAATCAAAACAAGAAAATCATCCCAACACGTTACAAGCTTCACCTCTTAGCCCTAGCTAAGAGGTTTAGTTAACCATAGACATGATTAACACTAAAACCCTTAAAGAAAACATTAAAAATAAATAAGAAAAGAAGAAAAAACTCTTGGGAGGTTGCTCCACCTTTTGGCTATGCTCCTTGAAACCTAATTCATGTTTAGAACTCCTCAAATAACTCATATTTATAGCCTTTGTCCGACCGTCTTTGAAAACCGCAACAAATTTACGCACTGTGTAACACCTTCGATGTCATTGAACAACCTTCGATATCATTGAGCGTAACTTGAATTCGGAAGTCGCGCCTTTTCGCACTGCGTAACTCTTCATGTCATCGAACATACCTTCGATGTCATCGAAGGGTGTTTGAGTAATTGAGAATGTGTCCAGAGTGTTCCAGCGAGTTACTCCAAAAATCCACAAAACTCTTAATGTCATCGAACAGGTCTTCGCGCAATCAAATATGGCTTCGATGTCATCGAGAAATGTATCCAATTTGTCCAGCGATTTTCATGTAATTATCGATGTTATCGACCTGTGTTCGATGTCATCGAATGGTGGTCGATGACATAGATAATGAAGTTCAGATTCTGTGAATT
The DNA here is from genome assembly GCA_021015155.1 of Magnolia officinalis. Lineage (NCBI taxonomy): Eukaryota > Viridiplantae > Streptophyta > Magnoliopsida > Magnoliales > Magnoliaceae > Magnolia > Magnolia officinalis. The sequence goes on along the minus strand of JAJHSJ010001524.1, from coordinate 76,088 downwards.
TCTGCACTTTGCACTTTCGACTTCCATCATTCTCCACTTGGTTTCCTTGAATCTCGGGGTCTTGAAATCTTCAATCTTGGTCTCCTGAGATCCATCCCTTGGCTTGGTGATTCTTAAGCATTATATCCATGCTTTTAACATTCTTTTCAATCCAAGCTCTCTGATTCACCTCGCAATATAAACATGTATAAAATATACCCATTAAGTATTATCATGTTTATAAAACCAAGATATAAATATGGGGAAATATGCAATATTTGACACTCAACAATAACTATCACTATGAGTTGGCCATTGACCATCTCCAACCATATAGACATTGCTGGTGAAGCACAGACCGAAGATGCGGGTAATGATTGCTCTATGGAAGATTATTCTAAATAAAGAAGGATAACATTACATTTAGCTTTATTTGTTTTTCGCTGCAAAACTTTGAATAATGTAACAAGCTCCCACTTGAAAGGGCGTTAGACAGTTAGTTAATTTTATACTTTGAAGGAATAAGAAGTATAATTGAGTTTATTCTCGTGAATGGTTGCCTTTATGAATGTAAGTGAATGGATGTAAGTGAAAAAGAAAAAAAAAGTGCGATTTTGAAGTATCCAATTATTACATTATTAACACCTAAAATTCTCGGGCACAAGTATGTACTCGAGTCGTAAAAATTTGGGGCGTTACAAAAGCCACCAAGTGAAGTGTGTGGCAAGGCACTCGACTATAAATAATCTGGAATGGGGACTTCCCTGTTGAGTGGTTCGCCATGTTGTTAAATGCGAACTCTGCTTAGGACATGGCCAAATCCCACTACTTCGATTTGTCACCTGAAATACACTGAACGAAGTTTCCCAACGTGTGATTCATAACTTCAGTATGCCCATCGGTTAGTGAGTGGTAGGCACTACTAAGTTGAAGTTGTGTACCAAATCGATTCCACAAAGTCCGCTAGAAGTGACTAATGAACTTCATGTCACGGTCAGAAGTAATGGCCGCATGACGATTCACCATGTGTGTTGCATCGAGGGTCTTCTTACATGGGATAAAGTGCACCATCTTTGAAAAATAATCTACCACCACAAATATCGAATCCATGCCATGCTGTGTTCGTGGGAGACTAAGCACGAATTCCATAGATAAATTCTTCCAAGGGCCATTAGGCACAAGTAACAAGGTAAAGGCTTGTATTATGAGATTGTTCCTTAGAGGTCTAACAAACATGAGAACGCTGCATTGCTTTACCCACAACACGTACTAATTGCGGCCAGTAATACCGCTTCTCCAAAAGAGCTCGCGGCTTGTCCTGCCCAAGCTGTTCACCAAGGCCACCATCATGTAGCTCTTAAGTAATCTGATCCCGCGGGGAACTTTGGGGGATGCACAGTTGATTCTCTTTGAAGATAAAATCATCTTGCATATGTAGGTCACTGAGATAACCTTTTTGACACCTCATCAATGCATCCTCGAAGTCCTCGTCCTTGGCATATAGCTCCTTGAGATAGTCGAATCCAATCACCTCATTGCTCATTGTAACATGTAGTGATGCACGAAGGCTAAATACATAAACCACCTTATTCTGCTGCCTTGACTTGTGCTTCAGAACGAACGTGAATTCCAGCAAAAATGTAACCCATCTAGCATGCACACGATTCATGTTAGCCTGATTATTAATAAACTTTAAGTCTTGATGGTCAGTGTAGAGAACAAACTCTCTCTGAATCAGATAATGTCGCTAATATCGTAACGCTTGAACAACTGTGCACAGCTCAAGCTCATATATCAACTACTTCTTCCGGGTTTTGCTGAGCTTCTCGCTATAGAAGGCTACTGGTCTGCCTTCTCGTGATAAGACTCCTCCAATTCCGACATACACTCAACCTCAAACAACTTGTCGAAATTGGGAAGAATTAAGACCGGTGTTGTGGACAATCGATGCTTGATTTCAGTAAAGTTCTTGTTAGCCTCATTGGTCCACTAAAACGGGCTTTTTACATGCAATCTATAATGGGTGCGACTATATGTTGAAATTCCGCACGAATCGATGATAGAAGGTCGCCAACCCATGGAAACTCCTTACTTCATGAATGTTTGTCGGGATCGACCATTTCCTGATGTCTCACACATTTCATTGTCCACATGGATGCCCATAGACATCACAACAAATCCTAATAACAACCAGCTATTCATAAAAAAATCACACTTCTTCAAGTTGAGGTACAACTTGTTAACTTGCAGGACCTATAACATCTGCTTGGGATGTTCCATGTGCTTCGTCTCATCCTGGCTATATATCAGGATGCCATCAAAATATACTACCACAAACCGGCTAATGAACGACTTTAACACTTGATTCATCAGACATATAAAAGTGCTTGGGGCATTCGATAGACCGAATGGCAAGACTAGCCACTTATAAAGCGCATTCATTGGTTTTGAATGCCGTTTTCCAATTACAAAGGGGTCGAATACGAATGTGATAGTACCAACTTCTCAGATCTATTTTAGAGAACACCTTGACACCTTTTAACATATCAAGCATGTCATCCAACCACAACATTGAGAACTGATATTTAATGGTAATCTTGTTAATTGCCCGATTGTCGAAACACATGCACTAGTTCCCATCTTTCTTAAGCGTTAACAATACTGGTACAACACATGGGCTCATGCTCTCTCTCTCAAAAGACTCTTACGGATTAATTCCTCCACCCACCCCTAAAGTATCTCACACTCTTTCAGACTCATTCGATAGTGAGGGCGGTTTGGCAATCTAGCCCCAGGGATGAGGTCTATGTAATGTTGGATATCTCGCATGTGGGGCAATCCATCGGGTAACTCTTCGGGTAAATTTTTTGTAAATTTGTTCAGCAACGACCTTAAACTTTGGAGAATATTTAAGGGCTCTGATTCTTCATTCTTTACCATTAAGGCCTACACCTTGCCGATTTCTTTGGATTCTTCCATGAAATCTTGAATGGTCAGGAGGGAACTCCCTTTCACTTTAGAAGCTTCAGGGTGGTTCTTTGGTGCCATAGGGGCAAGGACCATCTTTCGACCGTTTTTGACGAAGACGTAAACATTGTCTCATCCTTGGTGGGTTGCATCATGATCCGACTACCATGGTTGACCGAGTAACATAAGACATTCTTCCATGTCAACCACGTCGTAAAGTACTTGATCTTTATAATGTTTACCAATTGAAAATGAGACAGTGCATTGTTCGGTTACCTTTGTCTCGTTCACCCTTTTTTATCCAGCCAATCGAGTAAGGGGAAGGATGCTTTGTCGTAGGTAGCCGCAACTTGTTCACTATCACTTTCAAGACAATGTTCTCACTACTGCCACTATCTATGATTAGATCACAGACCTTGCTGTTGACGGCACAACACGAACGGAATATATTGTGTCATTGTGGATGCAACTCCTTTTATGGAGTGTACAATAATCGCCTCACGCCAAGGATTCGCCATGATCCTCGGGCAATCATTCCTCAACACCAGCTCCTTCTTCAATGGTTTGTTCATCTGCATCAAATCTAGGGTCTTCTTCCGCTGCATCACCTTCAGTACCCCCTTCGTTAGTGGTCAAGTGGGTTATAGGGTGATATGGCAGGTGTTTGATAAGTGGCCTAGTTGGCCATAATGGTAACAAGTGTTCGGCCTTGACCGACCATAAGGATTGAAATCCTACTCAAACTCGCCGTTGTGTGTGCCACACGTTAAGGCCTAGATGGACCGCTTCCTGTGTCACAATTTGTGGTTAGAGGAGGTTGAAGATGTCCTCTTACTGGTTCTTTTCCTCGATGCAACACTGAATCCTACGTGGGACCTATCATGGGGGGTCGAATCGAAGGATAAGGCCGAGTAAGGACTTTCGCAAGTTACGTGTCTTCCCTACCTGCCAACTGAACCACTTCATCTATTGTCCTGACCGGGAGCATCTGAACTCGGTCCTAAATCGTCGATCATAACCCACCTATAAACCGTTCTACCTCATGCGATTCAGTTTCCGACAGGTAATTTCGCATTGTCAATCGCTGGAATTCTTCGGTGTAATTTATGACGATTCGATTCCCCTATCAGTAATTTTGGTATTACTTTAACAATACTTGCTCGTAATCATTATGAAGGAATTGTGATCGAAGAAGGCGTCTCATCCGTGGCCATGATAGGATGGGCGCCTTATTCTGTTAGGCACGTGAAAGTTGTAATTTCTCCCACCATGTAGAAACACCAAAATTTAATTTGAATGTTAATAATTTCACCTTTTTTATGTTCTGGCATGTTTATGTAATCAAAAAATATATATTTTTTACTTCGGCTAATCAGTCGAGGAAATCTTATATACGTAATAAGCCATTAAAACAGGGAAGTTCAACCTTACCTCGATAGTCTCTTTTAGTACGATCTTGTTGATCACCTCCGTGGAATGGTCATCGGGCAAAGCTGTTATTGATATCCTCGTCGCAGGAGCTCAACTAATTCGGGATAGCCCTATGATTCAACTTCAGAAGTGCCCTATGGAAATCAGGGTTGTGTCGTATAACAACCACGGGCGGCTGAGCATCGCCTTGGGCTCAGGGCGGAATTAGCGTGTCCGCAAGATGGTCGAGGGTTGCTTGCAGCCCTTGCATGGTCAACTGACTCTCCCGATGGAAAGCTTCCATTCTTTTCAAAAGATAACAAATCCCTGGATCACCGTCCATGAGATTTTGGTTCATTCCTTCGTTATTTGTCATTGGCCCGAGGGGAGTCCTCGCTTTGATACCAATTGACTCAAGGATAGACGTGATGATGTCGATTACGATCTTCCTCATGGTATAATTAATTCGAATCCACGGAGCTTCTCTGGACTCCTCACAGAGATTCCTTGAATCCACGAGGGAAAATAGAAAAATAAAATAAATTCTAATAAATTTGAAAATAAATTGATTCATATTAAAAATGAATTTACAATCCTTTAAATAGTGATATCAAACCCAGGAAGAAGTTTCAGAATCAAACTCCAACTCAAACTCCCTAAAAACGTGACTTACTATAAATAGTTAACGGTCATGATTTCTACTAGACTTTATGGTTTTCAGCCAAAAATAGTAAGTGTCCAATTTGACCTAACCACGTTATTCTCCTAATTTTTCTAAGCCCCTTTCATGTTGGGCACGACTCCTGAAGCTCAAGGGATCAAGAGTTTGATCGAACTAAAACTTACTATAAATAGTAAAAGCGAAAATAAAATAGATTTTCGACCGTCGATCTGATGGAATCTCGCAAATCTGATGTGGGCAACCTGACATAGTAGGATTGGTTGGCTAAAGTAGCTTCTCCTACCCCAAAATCATTTCGTTGAAAAACTCATTTTGGTTTGCGAGATACGAATGTTTTAAGGTTCTAATAGTTTTGATCACCTCTGCCTTTGATCGAGCCTTCTCTGGTCCATCTTGGCCATGAAAGTGTTCGTGACCCACTCTACATCAGGTTATAAGGATTCTCTGTAATCCTGACATGGCCCAATGAAAAAGTATTACATGCATATGTAACGCAGGGAAGGATGTGAGGGCGAGTACTGCCTTCTTTAGGGGGATAACTGTTCCGAATCCACGGAACTTCTCTGGACTCCTCACAGAGAAACCTCAAATTCACGAGGAAAATTCTAAAATATTCAAAATAATTTTATTGATAATTGTCTAATCTCTATGTGTCCCTGTTACACCATTAATATAGAAAAAAAAAACTAAAATTCATAATTATCAAAAATAACAAAATTCTAATCTTAATAAAAATCCTAACTCTAATAAAACTCTTCTAAAGCCTAATTTCTAAAAATAAAAATTTCAAATAAACTTTTGCCAGAAGAGTCTTATCATAATTACAAGTTATTTCTAAAAAAGAAGAAAAATCTAAAACTCTAAAATTTTAAAAAATATATATTAAAAATTGAAATTACTAAAAATACTAACTTTCCTTAAAAATTCATTTTTAGAGCTGAAAGTGTAGGTTTTCTAACAAAATGGACAGATACAACTCACTTTGTGGGTCGGTTCATCTCGGATGGCCCGTTTCAGTAAAAATTGATAGGTTGTGCGCCCTGTAGCGATACTCGGATCAAAAGTTACGATAAATTTATGGTCTACCTTCTTTTGGCCCAACCATGCTAGGAATGCATCCGTAACATGTTCTACATTAGTGTATCAGAGGGTGGGGCCCGCAGTGAAAAGCAAATATTGGTGTTTTGTCCTTCTTATTCTGGGTTCCACTTCTGACACATTCACGTGACATTTTTCCTTGGCCATGTCAAGGGTTTGAGGAGATTTCTATATAACCCTTAGTGCAATAGAAAAAAAAAGAAAATGGTTTGTAATGATTTTGAAATCTTTTTCTACTATGTATTATCCTTATGCATGAAAATAATAAATTCGGTCGCGGCCGACTCTATTATGAATTTCTTACAAGCAATTTACATCCATCCAATACTATGTTAGTTAAAGAATCAACACTCATACGAATAATTTCAGTAAAATGTAGTTAGATTATAAGGCGTAAAAAATCCATTCTAAAAGGGTTCTCCAAGAAGCAGATTGGGGATTCCCTTCACCATTGTTCAAGGGATCATTCATATATAATATTCAAACAATCTCAACTGTCCACACGGCATACATGGAGGGTCTGATCTCTCCTTTCATTTAGTGGGCCTGATCATGGATGGGCTGTAGCCAAAAATGGCATTTAATCACATGAACAATCCTAACCATCCTATATATATATAAAAAAAAGATAAAAAAAGGATCATCTGATCAATGCACTCTTTGGGGCTGTAACCTGTCTGTTGTGGGCCCACAAGATGAGAGGTCTGAATCATCACCCTACACATTGTTCATGTGGGCAGTTGAGATCACTTGAACATTATATTAGGATGATCCCTTGAGCATCATATGTGATCGTGCCCCTTTAAAGAGAATCCATTTTCCCACTGCATGAAGGACAGAAATATAGGCGAACATAAAAGATATATCATAAAAAAAAATGAATAATAGTCACCATCACCAACACATTTTGTCAATTTTGATTTTCGGTTAATTGATGCCCCATTTTTCACCTTAGCCTCCTTATGAAATCTTGGTTATTCTCAGTTACATGGGAAGAAAGAAAAGAAAAGAAAAGAAAATATAAAAATGGCGAGTAAAAACAATGTTTCTCTTCTTTCCTCCCTTCTGCCATCCTGATTTTTCTTTACCTATCACCCGGAGTCCCTCTTTCCTCTAGCTTCAAACAGTGTAACTCTGTTGGATGGTCTCGATGTCCAATCCCTTCAACTTCACCACTGATTCAACGTGCCCCTTAAGCGTGTGAAGCTCCCTAAGCCTGCAAAAATCATGTATTGTAACAGCCATAATCAAGATTACTTTGGTGTTAAGAACCTAACCAATACATCAAAAGCCTCAGGACTGATGGAACTTGTTAAGCTAGGCTTTTAAACCATTGGCATCGTAACATACCACTACGCTCCGCAACAGACATCAGCTGGCACTGTTTTTTTTTTTTTGTTTTTTTTTTTGAGTAGCCCTTTTTGCTAGCCCTTTTTCACTTAGTGAGGGCGCGGCGGCTGCACTCAGGTTGTCCTGCTAGTCCGTTCAAGCTGGTCTAAGTTGTCCCTTACATAACTTGATTGTAGGGTGTGGTGTTGCATTTGATACCAATTATTGTTAAGAACCTAACTACTAAGCCAAAAGCTCTCCTAGGACTAATGGAACACGTTAATATAGGCTCTTAAACCACTTGAATTGAATGGCAAGAACATACCGTTCAAACATGACGAATTGACCAAATTGCAGTTGGATTCTTTCCACGTCAACTCAAGCAAAAGAATCCTAATTGCCATGTGGGGTCTAATCCCTCAATGTGAATTTGAATGAAGGTACGTAATTCCAATTTGGTCATTTCCATGTTGGACGATTAAACTGTGTGTGTGTGATACACCGGTTTCAATCGATGGTCACATCCTCACTGCATTTCACACCGGTTTTAATCGATGGTCACATGCTCCCTACATTTCACACCGGTTTCCCACCAGTTTCAATCGATGGTCACATCGAAATGCATATATATATATATATATATATATAATTTGTGTGTGTGTGATACACTGGTTTCAATCGATGGTCACATCCTCCCTACATTTCATGATGCATCATACCTTGCAACCTCAGCACGCCTCTTCGCTTGATCGGCAATCTCGGACAGCTCCCTATAGCTCTTCTCATTCAACAATTCGGAAGTCTCGGCGGACTGGAGACCGTGCAAAGTGCGCTGGGCTAGGGCCCATTGGGCCTCCCTCTCTCCTCTTCCAAAATCCTTCTTAGTCGTGAAGGCGGTCTGACCACAGATAAAATAGTTTTGAGTTACATACATGTTCATGAACCAGATTGTCTTAACTTGTTTTTCTGAAAGAGTATACCTTGCTCTGGAGCATTCCATCCCAGGCCTTTCCACTCAACCCGAAGCGGATCATGAATTTCAGGATGTCCAGAGGGAAGTAGAAGACGATACTGTATAGCCAGATGATGCCGGCCCATCCCCATCCGATGCCTTTGATCCGAGCAAAGCCCCAGTTCACATACACAGCTATAAGTGTAGCCACCTGAATACAATATAATCGATCAAAAGTCTCTCTCTCTCTCTCTCTCTCTCTCTCTCTCTCTCTCTCTCTCTCTCTCTCTCTCTACTTCAAAAAAAAAAAAAAAAAGACAAAAAAATGGGCCATATGTGCAGATATGATCAATAATTAGCAGAACTAATCATGCTCATTAGCCTTCGTGTTTTGGTAGCGATGATTTTAAAATGTCGCAGAGCAAAAAGCAAGTGGTAGAGGGCGATTATATATAAGTGATGGAGACTCACCAGCTGGGCTAGGAGGAAGGCGGTGACGAGCAAGATGCCGGGCCGTTCAATAAATGACCAGCCCTGAGATCGTGTCACGAAGATGAGCGCCTGGCTTATGATACTGACTTGGAGATAGAGAGCGGCTGTCAGCTCATCGGTGTTGCCCCGGATCGAGTGCACACCAAACGTCTCCTGCACAAATTCAATCCGAAGTTACTGCTAGATTGGAAAGTCACTAAAATGTAGCCATCCCTCATTGAATGTCGACACAGTGTACTTACAGTGAAGAAGTTCGAGTCATGGATGGCCCAGAAGAAGATGACGGTCATGATGGCCAAGTAGGCGCCAAGGACGACACCAGTGGCAAAGATCTCCTTGAGTTTCCATGAGTCCGGCATTGGCGACGGCTTCACCCTGTCTTTAGAGATGGTCATGATGGTGCCATCATTGAGGATGGCAATGATCAAGACCATGAAGGGCGAGAAGTCAAACTTCCAGATGAGTGCAATGAGCATAAACCCAAGTACGATCCTGATTGTTATGGACACTGCATAGATGGTGTAGTTCTTCATCCTCTGGAAGATGGCACGGCTTGTCAGAACTGCACTCACTATGACGCTCAGGCCTGGTTCTGTCAATACTATATCAGACGCGCTGCGGGCTGCGTCCGTTGCGTCATCCACCGCAATTCCAATGTCTGCTCTTTTCAGTGCTGGCGCATCGTTCACACCATCTCCGGTCATTCCGCAGATGTGTTTCTTCTCCTGCAGCTTCTTCACGATCTCGTACTTGTGCTCTGCATTTTTCCAACACTTTAGACAATGCTCGATCAAAGGAGATGTCTATGGCCAAGCAACAACACAGACTGACCAGCCGTTCTACCAATCTAAGACCACATCATACGATAGGCTGCTAATAGGATATTCCCAGCCATTCAGATTGGAGGCTATCTAATTGCCAGTTACAGCAAGTGGTCCATTTGAAGGTTTGTAGGATTGTCTGAAGGAGGAGATTATTTACCTGGGAAGACACCGGCGAAGCCGTCAGCCTTCTCGATGAGCTCATCAACAGGAACAGAGGCGATCGACTCTTCTTTGCTCTGGCCTAAAAGGGAGGAGGAAGGGTACATGTTAGTGCCCATGCCCAGTCTACGGCCTGTCTCCTTGGCAATGGCGAGCTGGTCGCCTGTGATCATCTTCACGTTGACGCCAAGGTTCAGGGCCCGACGGATGGTCTCTGCACTATCATGCCTCGGAGGGTCAAACAGGGGCAACAGCGCCACAAATTCCCACGGCTCACCCACGCTCTCCTTGTTGGCTTCCGGCACCATCTGATTACCATCATCATACAACCCCAGTCAGATTCAACAACTCTATAACATCTCAAGTACAAAAGATCTGATTATCGGGCCTGCCTATCCTGTCTACAAGATTTTGTTGTTGATGTTTTAAATACATGAGTAACAGGGTTTTTTTTAATGCCATCGAAGAACCACTTGATGCAATGGAGCAGAGGTCAATGCCATTGATAGACGTTTAATGGCATCGAAATTAACAAAAAAAAACCCATGTTAGTTGCTGGTGTCAAACAACCATTTACTCTAAAAGCTTGGCGTATCAATGTATACGGAGGGATTTCATGACTTCAACAGCTGGAATGTCTTGGTATTGTTATTCAATGATATCAAATGTCATCAAAGGTGTTCGATATATCAATGCCATCAAAGTCCCATCAAAGGTCTCCTCGCATGCATGCAGACCGGCATAAGTACGGGATTTATTTCCTATTCCAATTGTGATTCTATATTATACTATATATAGTGTGTAATCGGGATTTTGGAAGGACTAGAAGAGTTTCAGGACATTCTAAATCCTTCCTAAACGTTTTCAAGGGCATAGCTATGGCTTGTAAAGTAGATCCAAAGCTTGTTCGAATTAGTAATACTCTCTCTTGCAATTTCTACTTTCATAAGGCGTGTTTGGCCGGACCAATTCCATGGGATTAGGTGGGATGGAATGGATTTTAAGGTAATTATGGTGGTGTCAGTGTTTGTCCCTTGATCCCATGGGTTTGGGATAGCCCATGGGATATATAGCAGCCCGTTTGGACCGTCCCAAATGGATGGGTTTGCATCTACACTACTTCTTATGGTGTGCCCCACTCATTGTTTTATGTTTGCCTTAAAACAGATTTATGGCTAAATGTAGGCTGGTGAAAATGATGGACGGAGTGGATATCTTATTGATATCTTGGTGGGCCCCACATAGAGGTGAAAAATCACATCCTAAGATTGGCAGAATCCATGTTAGCTAAAAGGCGGTGTTTACGAGGCAAGGTACATCTCGCCATTCCAAACAGGCGATGGGATGAGATGGCACAGGATAACCCTCCTAATCTAAGGATAGCCCACATCCAGCGTCCCGCCAAACACGCCCATAGTGTATACTTGTTGTTTTGTGCCGTGGTTTTTTCTCGCAAGTAATTTTCTATGTAAAAGTCAGATTGTTTATATGTGGACTTGATTGTGTGATTGCAAGTACTTTGCTTGATTTATCTCTGCGTGCTTCCATAGTTCCCCAACAGATCTAGTCACTCATCATGAAAGCCCCACCATGGAATGAGCATATCTGAAAGCTTGACCAGTGGGGCAATCCTAACCACTTGACTTAAGGAGAAGATGGGCAGGAAGAAAAATCTTGGCAACGTTTTGAAACTGTTCACGGCTTTGTCCATTAGCTTATCATACAAAATGCATCTAAGTGTGTCTACATGTCTAGCTGAAGGTACAAAGGTTGTGTAGGATCCAGCCTCTTTCTGGATATCATACCGTCATGACCAGCCCTTCTGATCAGCAGCTCAGATGTCACACACGTGTCTTGTTCACGTGGGCTGCGGATGAAAGGCCATGTTTGGATGAACTACTGAATTGAATTGCAATAATTTGTTCACCAAATCGTAACTTCACTCATTTGGCATGGTTTGATATCCTAAGACTTGTAATTGAAATTGGGTTTTGTTTTGTAAGTGAAGAAAACCGGTTCCGGCTTGATACAAACAACAATAAACGCATTTGTGATATTCGAATTGTGGTTGAACTCAAATGTTCTCAATTGAATTCACTTGTGCATCCAAACACAACCTCAAAAAACTGATTTTAGCATTATCATTGCAGAAGAAACTGACCTGTTTGGCAAGGCCTAGTGACCGAAGGCCACGATCCGCGAACTTGGCGATGATAGCATGGACCTTACTCTGAGCATAATCGTCGAGGCTGCAAAGCTCAATGATCTGTTACATCCATCCATCCATCCATACAATTAGATATATTAGCACATATACACACCCAGAATGAGATGATACACGATATTTGTGGTGTATAAGAGATTATTGCCTGCTCGGGTGCGCCCTTGCTAGCACGGTGCCATTTGCCGTCGGAGTCGATGTAGGTAATAGCCGTGCGCTTCTCGACGGGGTTGAATGGAAGGAAATGGACCTCTGTAATCCCTGCTCGTGCCTGCACACATTGATATTGCGCTTCCTGGTTTAACTACCAAGGTGAAGGCTAACGTGCACCGTGTTGTGAAGACGGAAGGCGATGGGTACATGATTTCTTTTGGGGTGTTGTTATCATCTTAACCATGTAAATGGCACCATTCCATAAACAACTAACACCGTCCAGTTGGGTGGAAATGGCAGGGTTGGTCTAGGCCCAGCATGCTAGTGGTTGGATTTGGGTCGAGTTGGTCCATGGGCTAAGCTTTTGGATAACTTCAGCCGGGACCAGCTTGGCCATTTCCATTCCTCCCCTCCACAAGAGTTAGGTGTTGGAAGTAGGATGGGAATGGGCCCAGCAAAGGACGGGGACGGGATCATGGCCCAGTCCTAGAACTGCTCACAGGTAGGGTTGCGCACGGTTCGGTTTGGTCCAGTTTTGGGGTGAAATCGGAACCGAGCCATTCCTAACTGTTTCAGGAAAATTGAAACCCGAACCGGACCATTTGCACCCTAGAATCGAATTGGAACCGGAACCGGGCCGTTTGCACTGTAGAATTGAATCGGAGCCGGACCGTAAAAACCAACTTAGATCTGATTCAGTTATATGGTTATGGGCTTTTTATAATCCTGCACCATCGCATGTTTTTTTTAAAATTTTTAAAATTTTTAAAATTTTTATAAATAATTTAGCCCATGTCCATTCATGTTGTGATCTATTTGATGAATGGTTCGGATATTGTGTAAGGTGTGCAAAAAGATATTTACGAAAACAATAAAAGGGCGTATTGTAAACTATAAATCACGAGTCAAATAGACGATAAAATACATAGTAAACTTGGTTCAGTTTTATAGTCTGGTCCGGTCCGGTTTCAGGTTCGGTTCTAATTTCAGTTCTACTGTTTGGTTCACAGTCCGGTTCAGTTCTACGGAACCCTAAATTGAAAACCGAACCAGTGAACTAACCGGTTTTTTGATTTTCGGAACCAGAATCAAATGGTGCACTTTAGAACTGGGTTTGGTCGGTTCCGGTCCTGTTTACCAGTTCCATGTGCTCCCCTACTCAAAGGTGGCTTTAAACCGTCCATCTTTTGTGGATAAAGGTGACCCACTTGATAATTGCACCGGCTAACAGGCCAAATTCCCATCACTTTCCAATCTTGTTAGGGAAACCCCTTTCAATGACAGTAGTGGGCCCCTTACCTCCTTGGGATCGGCCAGCATTCCCACAATGGAAGCATCAATGGCATCCTGGTTTTCGACCCTTGATGCCCTGGCAGAGAGAAGTACGGCAGCTTCCTGGTCCACGTCCTTCACAAACACCTGCAACCAGTCCAATCAATGAATCAATCTTGACCGTTGATCATACCCATTAATGTGAATCCGAGTTGTTTGATCTTGATCCCACCTCGATCAAGGCCTTATCAACGGTCAGCTTGTTGAGAGTCAAGGTCCCAGTCTTGTCACTGCATAGCACATCCATCCCTGCCATCTCCTCAATGGCTGTCATTCTCTTCGTGATGGCCCCCTGCTCGGATAGACGGTGAGAACCAATTGCCATCGTGACGGACAGCACTGTAGGCATTGCGATAGGGATGCCGCCGATGAGCAAAACCAATAGATTTTCTATCCCTTCCCTGTATCTACGCTCCTGGATCGGGTACATCACGATGACTTCCACGAACATGCCAGCAGCGATCGAGCAGATACAGAAGTTACCAATGGCAGTGAGGACCTGAACATTACCAGGCACTTATTAGCACAAGGATCCTACGGTGTGGATGTAATGTACTGGCACTAGGATGGCCTGATCATCTGACCATCCATGATCTGTTGATGGCCCACCATGTAAAAATCATTGATCATATGTGCATGTATTGTTCAAACCTTCTGGAAATGCCCCACTTGGTTTGTGCTGTCGACGAGGTGGGCCGCCTTACCGAAGAAGGTGTGGACGCCGGTGGCAATGACGATGGCCTCGATCTCACCTTGCTTGCAAGTGGAGCCGGAGAAGATCTCATTGCCGGGGTACTTGGTGACTGGGAGAGATTCACCGGTGAGAGCAGATTGATCGATTTTCAGTGGGTCGCCCTGGAGGAGCCGTGCATCCGCTGGGACGATGTCGCCTAGCTTGATACTTATCACATCGCCCGGTACAAGAATGGCTGCGTCTTGCTCGCCCCATTTACCATCTCTAAGCACCTTCATTCATGTCCATATCATGCACAACCGTTGTAAGTTAGCATTTACATGCAACACCACATGCATTACTTGAACCGGACTACTCTATATTAGCCATCTCACGACTAACTTGCACCATTGCTCATGTTAAGGTGACTCTACAAGGCTTCGCTAACATGTACCACGGGTACTGATTCTACACCACTCGGACCGACTCGCTTATTCTTGAGTTGGGTCGGGGTGAACCAATTCCAACTCGTCCATGTCGGGGGTGAATTGTCTCCAGTTGATTCTTGCTATCGAACCGTACCGGGTCTGAGTCTGAGTCAACTCGGTCGAGTGGCACTGGTCTAGTCCCCGTCTTGAAACCATGTTCGGGACTCGGACATGCACCCATCATATGAATCATGGAATGCAGCCTTTTAAATGTGGGCGGCCCCATCTAACTGGCCATATAGCAGTTGTCACATATGCCGTCGGATGTGCGACATTGTCTAATTTTACCACATTTTCTTTTTAAATAATCAATATTCCAACGATTACCTTAGTTTTTGGTGCGAGACCGGCCATAAGAGCGGCCGCCGCGTTTCCGGCATTGTTCTCTTCGATGAAGCTGATGGTGGAATTGATGATCAGTAACACCACAATGCCAACGAAATCTTGCCAATCTGGAGGCTTTCCCTGCATCATCACAACAACAACGATAATAACACTCATAACAACAGCAACAATAACAATAAGAGTACTATAGTTTGAAAACTGGGTGAGTGGAGTCGAGAATCAGCTGCGTTGACTCGGATGGACATCTAAACCGGCTTTGCCATATAACTCAAGAAAGTACCATTTCTAGCATCTCCATCGAACATGTGGATAATACATAAGATGATCAGGACCGTTGATCTAGTTGGCTAATTTATTCATAGATTACATGAACTAAATAAATGGTTTGCAATCGTTGAGCAAAAATGATTAGTGATTCACAACGTAAAGAATAATAATATTATGCTATATATTTGTGAAAATGAAAAATCAATTTATAAAAAATTCTGTATTTCTGAAATTACCCCTCCATTAGCCAATCCAATGGCCATTAAGGCAGCGATTTCCATGACCCATGATAGAGGATTCCACATAAAGCCCAAGAACTTGAGAACCTTGCTCTCCTGTTTCCATTAAATAAAAAAGAAAAAAAAAAAAATTATTAAGAGGGTTTAAAAAGAAGGTATCAAGTCCAACGGGTTGGACGACAAGTTACGGTCCCATCAAGCAAATAACTTCCCCCCAAATGCATGTGACATCCAACCCTCCAATAGGTTATTCTTGTCATGAGTCATCACCGAGTGGAACAGCCAGCTCCATCTACTCATCAGGAGAGCCATAACATAGAAACCAATGTCTAGCCATTGATAAATAGCAAAAATACAAGTGTGGTCCACTCAATGAATGGATGTGGTTGGTTTTTGCATAAGATGATCAGCATGTTGGGCGCAGCGTATTGAATGGCTTGGATGTTGGACGTACGTTAATGGTTGGAAGTTATCTATTAGGTTGATAGTAATTTGTGACTGGTGACCTCTTAAAAAAACAAGAAAAGGAAAAGAATCAGATAAAAGCACATAAGCAGTGTTACTTCCACGGCCCTAAAGAAATAAATTTTCTGCCTCCATAGGGGCAGTTTGGTCACGTCAAGGTTTCATTTTTTTTTTTTTTCCTAACGGGTAGGACCATTAACTGCCGAATTTGGGGGTGGAAATATCACTTGCCAATTTTTGCAGTGACCAAATTACCCTCGTAAGTGTAAAAGCAAATTACCTTCTTCTCCTCTAGCTTGTTTGGGCCAAAGATCTGGAGCCTCTGGGCCCCTTCTTCCGACGTCAAACCCTCTCTTGTACATTTCAGCAGCTCGAAGACTTCCTCTACAGGGATCCGCTCCTATACAATATACATCAACGGTAGAGATGCAATAATTAGATAAGATCCACTAGTGCGAGATCAGAACTGCTCATCAGGCAATCTCCATGGAGCCATTCTACATAAACAATGTCTAGGCCCAGGTCCAATCCAACGGTTGAAATGAGCCGATCCTGGGCTAAATTTAGGCCCAATATGTAAATAGACTGTTACGGAAAGAATGGTCCGTGTGATATAGCCCATCCGTCCGGTGCGGGCCTACTTTAAGGTCCAACTCGCAAATGGATCCAACATCTGAGACTGAGCAGTCTGGCCTCACTTGTTAGAAATGAAATCTATCCATACGGTGTAAAGATGTGGGCCATTTATCATGTAATTCTTCCAAGTTGTTGAGCTTAGGGAAGGTTTAGCCCATCAACAACCTTAAATAGCTAGGTTGAGCCTATCGGAACATGGAATCCTTTCATATACTTGTAGGATATTAAATGAGATTTTCAATATAGATGAATGATATTTATAAAAATTTAAAAATTTGTGTTTATAAATGAAAAGCTTGAGTTTTAGCCAAGTCAATGAACATCACGGCACGGCATGCCCCATATAGCCTTCGTTCAATGGTCTCGTCATGCAGATTACATGCAGATGCAAAAAGAGGTGGGAGGGAAATAGTTGTTCATGAAAGGAAACTTTGAAGCTCTACGCGCCATTAAACGAAAATTTCAATATAAATAAGTGGTATTTTTTGAGAAATTGAAACCAATGTGTTTATAAATGAAAACCTAGGTTTTAGCTAAGACAATGGACCATGTTAGACAGTCATCACGGCGGGTCCCATACAACCTTTGTTAAATGGGCTCATCATGTAGGTTACATGCGAATGCAAATTAGGGCCCGTTTGGCTGGGTGGATTGGAAGGGATTGAATGGTATTAGGGTGGATGGCATTGATTTCAAGGTAATGATAGTGTTGTCAGTGGATTGTCTGAAGATCCATGGAGTTGCCATATCCTGGGATTACTATATCGAGTCTGTTTGGCACGCCCAACCAATCTTGGAATTAAACCTTCTCATCCCTTCCAATCCCTCGTACCAAACACGTCTCAGGCAAATTTGAACGGATTAGGGTGGATTGGATGGGATTTAAAGGTAATGATGATGTTGTCAGTGGATTGTCTTAAGATCCATGGGATTGCTATATCCTGGGATCAGATTACCTGGTCTGTTTGGCATGCCCGGCCAATCTCGGGATTTAACTTCCAATCCCTTCCAATACCATCCAATCCCATCCAATCCGCCCGGCCAAACGGGCCCTTAGAGAGGTGGGAGCGACCTACTCATTCATGAAAAGAGAACTCCAGGGTTCTACGCGACATTAAATGAAAATTTTAATATAGATCAGTGTCATTTCTGAAAATTTGAAAATTTGCATATCTATAAACAAAAAGGTTGTGTTTTAGCCAAGTCGATGGACCAATGTTACACCATCATAACAGCATGCCCCACATAGTCTTCCTTAAATGGGCTCATCATGCAAGCTACACGGGAATGCAAAAAGAAGTGGGAGTGAGCTACTCGTTCATGAAAAATGCAACTTTTAGGTTCTATACCACATTAAGTGAGATTTTCAATATTAATTAGTGGTATTTCTGAAATTTAAAAATTTGCGTGTTTATAAACAAAAAGCTTGGGTTTTAGCTTAAGTTAATGAACCCATGTTACATAGTTATCAAGGCAGGCCCCACATAGCCTTTGTTAGATGGGCTTGTAATGTAGGCTACATGGGAATACAAAGAGAGGTGGGAGTGAGCTATTCGATCATGAAAATGGAACTTTAAGATTCTACACTACATTAAATGAAAATTTCAATATAGACAGGTAATGTTTATGAAAATTTGAAAATCTTTGTGCTTATAAACAAACAACTTTAGATTTTAGCTAAATTAATTAATAGATAACTTGGGTTTTCGCTTTAACTCAATGGACAGCTTGGATTTTACACCCTCCTCACAGTTCCATTTTTGTGTGAAAGCAGGTAGCTCGCACCTCTCTTTACATTAACGTATAACCGGACGAGAAGCTAGCACATCCAACAAAGGTTATATGAGGCCACCATGATGACCGTGTAAAATCCACACAGTATATTTGATCATGCTTTGCCTCATATTTGGATGTAACAAGAGCCAGATCTAAATTAAACTCAAGGGGCCCCAAAACCAGAATAATTGTGGATGGGTGACCTACCGACCTTCTCTGATCTCTCCATATATGTAGCACATCATTTCCCTCCATTTTCTATTCTTTTCTCTCTCTCCCTTCTAAAGTCTCTGATCTCAGTTGAATGTACACAGGTACGCACTCTATCTTAAATACGTACATGGTGGGATGGAACTTCGGTCCATGTCCGTGGTGGCCATCATGATGAATGGCTTTTATCCACGCCGTTCATCCATTTTTTAGTATCATTTTAAGGTATGAGCCCAAAAATGAGGCATATACAAGGTTCAAGTGGACCAGACAAGGGGGATTGAACTTCCAACATTAAAAACTTCTTAGAGGCCACAGAAGTTTTGAATCAAGCTGACATTTGTGTTTTCCTGCCTCATCATCACTACTGACTTTCTTTCTGTGGTGTGGCCTGATTGGATCTGCCTCATTTTTAGGCTCATAATCTAAAATAATATGTAAAAATGGATGCACGGCTTAGATAAAACCCATAAATCACGTCGGGTCCCACATAGCTCCTGCTTGAACCGATTTCCATCCGAAGCGGGGCAAGACGCAATCCGCTTCCGTGGGAGCAACTGTTGTACGACTTGAATATTGCACAAACTTTCATACACGTACGTATTAAATATCTTTCTTCCTGTGCATCAGCACCACCGCACGTGGTTCCTAAATATATAAAAAGGGAGAAATAAGAGAGAGATAAGAAGAATCCCGCTTACTAGATCGACATTCTCGTTCTTTATCTCTTCCAAGCTGATGGCGTTGCTGTTGCCACCCATTCTCTCTCTTTATCTGTCTCTCTTTCTCAGAAGAAAGAAAGAAAGAAAGAAAGAAAGAGGGAAAACTAAGGCAAGCTCTTTTTATTTATTTATTTTATATAACTTACAAGCCCATGGCTTCTCTTACAATCCCATGCCTCCTCCAAGACACGTCGTTCGGTCCGGCAGATGACGAAATCTATGTTTGCCATCTCCTCTCTCTTTTATAACTCTCTCCACCGTATCAGCCCGTCCTCTCCCTCTCCTTCGTACGGTTGACCTTGATGGACGGCAACCGGCGTGTGAGGTTTTTACGGGTGACTTGTTGATGGAGTGGGGTTCGTTACCGCCTTGTGGCTCCAAGAAGCCGGTAGTTTGGCGGGAAAACAAGAGTCCGTTGTGATCGTCTGTGTTTAAGTCACTTTTACCTCTGGCATACCGTGATTTATGGTGCCGTTTCTTCTTATTGGTCCACGTCATCAGCGCCGATTACGCCAGCTCACAGGTCCACTTTTACATCTGGTATACCATGATTTATGTGTTAGATCCGCAACGTCCATAAATTTTGTCATATTGTTCACGAGCATCAGCCAAAAAATAAGTTATATCCAAAGCTCAAGTGTACCACACCACAAAAGGAAAGTGGATTGAACGACTAACGTTAAAACGTTTCTAAAGTCTACTGTAAGTTTATTTCTCAGGGAAAACACAAACATCCACTTAATCAGAGCCGTCTGTGACCCCAAGAAGTTTTCAACGGTCAGCGTCCAATTCCCACCGTGTCGGGTGGTGTGGGCCTTGGATCTGCCTTGTTTTCAGTCTTATTCCCTAAAAGGGTATGAAAAAATAGATGAATGGTGTGGATCTAAAACATACATCATGATGGATCCTTACTCTTGCTCGGGTCGTAGACTCTAAGAGTTTCAACACCCGGTCAAGGGTTCTAGCATCCATAAGCGGTGAAATTCCACTAGCGTGTGTGTGGTGTGTATGCATGTGTAAAAAAGAAAAGAAAAAAAAAACATACATCATGATGGGCCATGGAAATTTCACATTTCAACCGTTCCGGTTTTCTTCTCTCTCCCAAAGTGGCAGAATTTTTTGATGTGTGGACTTTATGTGGGGCCTCGTAATGATTTATTTCTTACATCACACCCTTCCCACATGTTTTCATATCATTCTAATGAATAAGCTTAAAAACTAGATGGATCCAAATCTCAAATGATCCACACTTATATGAGATGGTAAGAATTTACGCTACTGAATTAATTAATCAATCTCGTATTTGTGTTTTACCTTCATCCATGCCTGATCTTATGAACAATTAAATAGTAAATAAGCCTCAGTGTTGGCCCTAAGAATATTTCAATGCAGTTTGTTTAATCCCCACTGCCTTTTGTGGTGTGGTTCACCTGAGATTTAGATACACCTCATTTTTGAGCCTATTCAAATTGATGGATCTATCACAAAAGTCATAGCCTATTCAAATTGATGGATCTATCACAAAAGTCATGGTGGGCTTGAGAAATTACAGGTTTTGCACGAAGTTCTTGGGAAAGGATTATGGGTGGGGCCACTGCAATGTATGTAAGAAATCCATTCTCTCCATCCATTTTCGAGCTTATTGTGGGGGTGTGCGACCAAAAATGAAGTGAATACAAAACTAGTGGGTCAGACGAGAGTGAAAATTGAGAAAAGAAAATTTTACGGTTGAAACCTTCCTAGGCTCCACTTGATGTTTATATGCTATTCAAACCGTTTATTAGGTCATTCCCAAAGGAATGAAGTGAAAAGTTTGTTGGCTATAAGAATGCTTCAACAGTGCTCACTGAATGGCCACTGTTTCCTCTCGTGTGGTCGTCTTAAGTGTTGGAAACCCATCGTTTTTGGGCACACGAATTAAAATGATATTGCAAAACAGATGGACTGAGTGGATTTCTTACAAACATCTATATACCCCACCCAACGTCCTTGTGCAGGAACTTGGCAAGAAATCCGCGTCCGGAAAATTCGGGAGATGGAATGACGTGGACCAATGAGAAGCGCCAGCACATGAATTTTCGTGCTTTCAACACAGACGACCCGCACTCGTTAAGAAAAAAAAAGTCCGTCTTGAGAAGGAAGACAGCAGGTACAACATCATCCGTGGATCCATTGTGTCACGTGCGTGAACTCCGGTCCGTATAAACATGTGCGCACCCTCGATTTATTCACTTTTGTGGAAGTTTATCTAAAAACACAATTCAAGTGGGCCGCACCATATGAAATAAAATGCTGGGAATGCCCACCATATGTTTGTGTTTGGGGCCACCACGTTGTTTAAATTCCATCATGCCCCGCTCATCAGGTGAATCTCACCGGGATGAATAAATGTCTCCAAAACTCATACGGACCACAATTCATGGAATTAGAGGTTTTATGTGTGGTTTTTCGTTGTTTCCTTTGGTGTGGCCCACATGTGCTTTTGATTAGTACGATGTTAGAGATGTATGGTGAAAATAATAATATCACCTGATGGATGGAGTGGATGTCACAGTCACAACACGGTGTGTCCCATGGTGTTTGGGTGTTTTTCTCTATATAGAGAAGGTTTCGTAGAGTACTCCGATCTAGAACTTGTTGGCACGTGTGTACATTGGGCTCCACTAGACATTGACTTTTGAACGTGATAGCTTAAACCAAATTATCCCTCAAAGGAGATTAATACAGTAGATAAGGAGAATCGGAATATGGTAGAGCAATATGTCCCATGGTGTTCATCCCGGTTATCTCGTAATTCCTCTGTCGGAGCCAATTAAAGATTTTATAGATTTATACAAAATCATAGGGATTTGAAAAGATTTTTTAGCAAACAATAGTTGAAACATATCAAACAATCCCACATCAATATTTAAGTAACCGATAAAAGGGTAGTTGTAAAGAAACGGTCACGGGACAGATGATAAAATAAGAGAAATAGAGAAAGTCAAGTAATGGCAAACGTCAGGACATGAGAAGGATCCAAATGGCTAGATTAACACTATAAACAGAAGAAGAATGCAAGATCGTCTCATACCAACCCAATTAAACCAAACATTATCTTTTAATTATCCCTTCAATTATCAGTCAATTTACATTTCATAACGTAATTTTCTACTTTTCTTGTCAAGTAAATTACATTTCTTAGTGTAATTCTTTATTTTCGGCATACTGTATACATTCCATAGTGTAATTCGTAGCGCTAAATCAAGTAACTGGTAATTTTAGCTGTAATTTGAGTCTATGCTCGCACGTTGGATTCAGTTCTTCATTTAGAAAGGTGTTTCACAGCGGTTTTTCGTGACCGATTGTAAGAATCCTTTTCTCATTTCCATTTATTTGTATCGTAAAAGTCCTTTCGTATGGAAGGCAAATGTATAACCCATCATAAGAGGATGAACTCCACCCTTTGAATATCGCCTGATCATGTTTACACATTTAGCGAGTGGCTGAAGAGGCGACCGATCTCATTAGATATCGATCATACACTAAGTGTCTGCGTATCTTGGCGATTGGGGTCATAGTCGTTCGGTTTGGATTGAAGCTGCAATTTCAATTCTAGCATGCCCGCAAACGTAAAGACGAAAACAAAAATGAACGCGAACGTTTTTGGCACGCCGAGTGGGAAACTAACTACTAGGTGGTCAAAAATATTCACTATGCACCGATCGTACCAAGCATGAACAATTTTGGCACGCCCGGTGGGACCGTGTCTCTAACTTACCGACATAATATTGTCAATCATGAATAAGAAGTGCTTGTATTTTTATGATTAATTCCTCTTCGCCAACTGCACCACCTCTAGTCGAGGACTACTGGTTCCAACTACCCCTGAGGCGTTGAATTTAATCAATAGTCCAATGCATGGTACTTGAGATCAGGGAGGAGCACGACTTCTCAGATTGTTCATCCAAATGAGATTTCAGTCGTGCTTCGAGATGTGCATTTGATCATTCAGCTTGTACAAGAATATGGAAGGGCCCAGGAAGAACAATTTTGTATTCAAGCTGAAAATACTAATCGATATATGGCCAGACAAATTGAGGCCATGCATTGATTGATGGCTATGATGGTCGAATGAATACCATTGGTAAAGCAATACAATGCTGATGGAAGTTCTATTGGTAATGTAGCTTCGCTGCCATCCATGTCGCCTCTGCAATGGAATCCACTACTGGTTCCAATCTAGGACATAAGAAATGTTCTACATCCTGTGGAAGCTAGACGACCTAAGCGAGAGGTTAGGAACTTTATACCTGAGAATTAGAATTAGGGATTGCCAGGAGGATTCAATCCCAACAATTCCCCATATTATAGAATAATATGAATCGATTTGGCCCTGACCAATCACCAGTCTTAGAACCTCAACAGATGGATCGAGACCAGATTATCTAAATCGTCCAAGAAGTTGATGGTCAAGTACTCAGTCGCAACACTGTCCCGGTGTATCATAAACCATACCCGAATGGATAGATCGGCAACACCCATTGCCAAGGAACTATCGGCCGGAGTTTGCCTTGTTTTCAGGGGAACCTGCTCGGTCGACTATCGAACATGTTGGCTGATTGACAATACAATACGAAGAATTGACCAATAATGATTGTTATGGGAAAATATGATCTGACCATAATTAAAGTCAGCTCGGCCCAACTACGTTTATGGACGGTTCAACCAAACTTCCATCAAGGTCAGCTCAACCAGACAAGCGGCCGTTCTGGAGGTACATCATCGAAGGGGATCAACGAGAAAGATAGGTCCAAGCCATGACAGGGAAAGATATGGGCTCGGATGAATCAGTCTAAATCGTTCTCGGGTAAGTGATCAAGTCATACCCTGATGACCCAAGCCTTGGGCCACCCACAGCCGACCCGACGTAGCTTGAGCTCGGTTGAAGAAAGCTTTGCTCGTCTCGTCTGCTCGGCCCGACTTCATTTGACCAGCTTAGTTAAGACGCCTGAGCCAAGCTTAGTCCAGTAACGCACGATAACATTAACCGCTCAACCACGATCATGGGATAACTGACAACATCATCACGTACGCTGTTCTTGCTAAATGGCTGAGATCGTGCCGAGATTAATGGATGTCCACTCCAACCAAACAGTATAAACAAGGTTCTCGTCGAACGTAATAGGTACGCAAGATCTCTCACCCAAAACCTTATCCACAACTTAGACCCAGATTCCAATCCTGACTTTGGCATCGGAGGGTCCTCTGCTCTAGCCAGGGTCTCCATTGTCGTTCATCTGCGCAGGTGCTCGAATCTAGGAGCTCGATGAGGGTGAACTAGATTTTTGCATCAACATTTTGGCGCCGTCTGTGGGACAGGGAAGTAAAAACCGTTCTTATTCTACCAAAGACTGAAATGACGAAAGGGAGGAAAAAAGCACTCCCACCAACTACCGCTGTTAATCCCGAGCCGGTTGGGCAGCGGAACTCGTCTTCTCAATTATAAGCAGAGTCGGCTCTAACGGGACTAACGCAACGGTCTCGGAATCGGGGAAGCCGATATCATTCATTATAAAATTAGGTCGAGACATTAACTAATGAGCTCGGTCTCATGAGGCAGCAGATGGCGAGACAACTCCCTCTTCCTGCCCAGGAGCTAGTTGCCCCTGTGGCTGTAGAAAGCTCTGCCCCTGTTGGTTCCCAAAGAGGGGCATCCTGAAGCATGCTGACACGGGCGTCGACCCACGACTCGGGAACCTTGGCATTAGCTCCTATCCACCTTCGTCATGAATTGGAAAAGAGGAGATGTGGGAAAACTCCCGAGGCAGACTGCCTCATGAAATTGTCGTTGAAAATAAAAACCCTTGGAAGCTTAGCTAGACGAGTTGCGAGGTCAGAACGACACTATGCACTGAGCTTATCAAGCACAGGCTCCGAGTAGAATGAGGCAATGATGGAGGAGACGGAGCCCCCATTACAAGTGAGATAATGAACACAGTCATGCCTCCGAGGTTTCGGATGCCTCCTATCGCACAATATTTGGGTTCTGGGGATCCGATCGAGCACATGGAATCCTATTGGTCTTGGATGGAACTCCAGTCGGCCTCCGGACTAATCATGTACCGTGCCTTCTCTCTGACTCTCATGGGAGTCGCGCGAGGGTGGTACCGACAGCTGAAGCCAAAGTCAATCGGCTCATTTGCCGAGCTCAGCAAAGTGTTCCTGACACAGTTCATCGTCGGGAAACAATGCTGAAAGCCCTCTGCTCATCTGCTGACTATCAAGCAAAAGGAGGGAGAAGCTTTGAAGGATTACATTCTCTTGTTTAATGGGGATGCGATGTAAGTTGATGACTACTTCAACAAGATCGCTTTAGCTGCGATGATTTCTTAACTCAGAGAAGGAAGGTTTCTCTTCTCGATAGGGAAGAACCTCCGACCACGCTAGGAGAGCTTATGAACCGAGATAAGAAATACTCAAATGCTAAAGATTTTTTCAACTCTTGGAAAGGAGCCCGAAGCACAGAAAACTCCACGAGGGATAAGAAGCATAAGGATGAGGCCCCACCCCAATCAACCTCAAGCAAGAAGAGGTCGGACGAGGACATTTCGTTTGGCAAAAGGACGTGTAGACATCCTGAAAGCCGATTCAGCTCATACACTCCCCTTAACACTTCTCCGGAACAAGTTCTCCTAGAGATACGAGACAAGAAGCTCTTGAGATGGCCGAGCTTCATGAAGACCGATGCCAATCAGCAGGATAAGTGTAAATACTGCAGCTTTCATCGTGACCACGACTACAACACCAACAATTGCGTTGATCTCAAGGAAGAGATTGAAACCCTTATTCGCAAGGGACACTTGCGTGAGTACGTCAAGGAGGAGGACAAGTAAGCTCAAAAGGACGAGCAGCCGAGTAGAACAACCGATGACAGCATTGAAATTTAAACTATTTGCAAAGGATCATCTGGAGGCGGAGACTCGAACTGGGCTCGGAAGGCTCACGCTGAAGCACAGATCCTAAACATTATGTCCACCTAGCAGATAGACTGAGTAAGGAGCCACAGATGAGTCCATGCAATCTAACATTCACCAAGGATGACTGTAACATCCCAGATTTTTGCCAACCTGGAATTAGACGTCCTTAGGCGATGGGTCAGTCCTAACACAGGTTTAACTTCCCAAACGCTCAATTAAAGCCTCAAATCCCTTTTAAAACCATTTTCTTCACAAATCCCACCCTTCACTACCTTGTGCTTTCAATTTTTCAAAGCACTTTCACCCTAGACACTAACTTAAACTAGCTAAGTAGTAAAACTTGGATCACTTTATATACAAACTACAAAGGCCTAAGTACCATCTCAGACAGATATCTTACAGTACTAAATCCTTTAGAAATTAGGCGAGAATTAGCTAGTGCTAAACTAGAGTGCCTGTGAAATTAGCACCAATCGCTTTAAATACGATCTGCAAGACCCAAAACTTGTAGAATCATTGACTCTAGGTTACCCTAAAGTTTAGGATCAAACTCATTACCCAGCTACTCTCGGGAATGACTTGAAACTTCGTATTAGGTCTAGACATCACATCGGAAGTCCGATTCAAACGAAGTTAAGGAACTAGGACCGCCTCACTGGGCTTGACAACCACCTCAGAAATCAGGTCCAGCCGATGTCCCACGACCATTCGCTTGAGTCCGGAGCGAGGGAGTGTGAAAAACACTATTCCCTTTACAAAATAAATATCTGGAATAGTGATCTGACACCATTCGCTTGCGCATCAGTATTAAGCAACCAGACCGTCAGAATCAGACTAAATTACACCCTCGGATTAAGAAAAATTTCAGGAACATTTACATGTACTTGAAATTTCGGATCGTGGCCCACTGACCGTTGAACTGAAAGTGGTCCGCCACGTGCGATCTGGGAATCCGATCGAGTCGAAAACGTAATCCCACATAGATCCATGTGTGGTGAGCTCAAGTCTGACGTTTAGCTCAAGGAGGGCCACCAGAACCTCTCTTTTGAGCTGGAAAAGTGACGAAATACCTATATTAGCAGTAACCCTTGAACAGGAGTCTATTTCGGTGAGTTTTGAGACTATATAAGGACCTTAAACCCTCTCTCATGGTAGCCATACGAATTTGGGATTTGAGAGAGGGAAAAGAGAGAGAAAGTGAGGGAGAAGTGGGAGAATCTCCCTACTATCGTTCCCTGCCACCACACGGGCTGCACCATCCCTTTCTTGACGCTTTTCCCGGCGTTTTCAGCGTCGTTTCTAGGGAAAAAACCCTAACCCTAATCTGTTTTGGGGTTTAGACTGTTGTAAGTTGTGAAATAGCTAACCTATTTCGTTCTATAGGTTGCCAAACTGCCGAATACGGAAGCTTAGCAAACCTATCGATTCCGTTTGCGATTCTACGACAAAAGGTGCGGACTTTAGGTGTATAGGTTATGGTTTTCAACGCTTTCAATGTCAGATAATGATAGATTCATGATCTGCATGCAATTGCACATGTACAAAGTGCTGTCTGTTTTCCGTTTCGATTAAAGATGAAAAATATGGAATTCTACATACTCTAGGTATTTGTAGAAAGTACGGTATACGTATATTTTTTGGAAATGTGTTTGACATATTTATTTGTTGTATGGATATACGATATATGGATAAAATACTTATTTGGCGAAAGGATTCGCCTAAATACATGTTTTACTTATATACACTATGTATGTTGAAATTGCGTATTCTAGAAAATACTGTATACGTATAAATTTTGGAGATGTATTTATCATGATGATTTGCTGTAATAATATATTATACATGGATAAAATACTCGCTTGGCTAAAGGATAGCCCTAATACATGTTTTGCTAACATGCACCATGTATGTTGTAATAGTGTATTCTAAGTGTTTGTGAAAATGACTGAATGAGTATGGAATTCTCATTCGTGCTCGCCATGACTAATTGTGATGGATTCATGATTTATGTATTGGTGATGCCCCTTTGACGAAAGGATTTGCCCTAAGTCACGCCACGGCCAATATACACTATATATGCTAAAATGCGTGGCCCAAGTGTTTGTGGAAATAGCTGAATGAATATGGAACTTGGGTTCCTGCTTGCCATGACTATCCGTCGTGGGTGTACGCGTGTTATGATTGGGGCAACTCCCTAGTGAAAGGATTTGGCCTAATGCCTATGTGATCGACATATGTCATGTATGTTGATGTATGTTTGTTTAAGTGTTTCTTGAAATGTCTGAATGTATAGTAGTTAGCAAATTGTAATGTATAAGGGTATTGAGATATGATTCTCAACCTCTTTTAACTATGTGTATGATCTCCTTTGATAGTTGTGTGATTAGGAATTGAACATGTACAAACGCATGCTTGTGTTGTGATTCATAACATGCTCAACTGCTTTATGATTTTAACTATGTAATGCATATGTTTAAATTTATATTTACGTTGTATGATCCGTCATGGGTGATGGGGGAGCGGAGCAACGAGTGCGTGCAACAGCCCTGGCAGCCCTAAACGGATAATACCAGACTTTGATTGTATGATTTGAATCCTGATCCATTACTGCTTTATCTATCTGCAATTGATTGTGTTTGGGGCTATGATTATGGCCCAGGCAATCGGTAACGGGATTGAATTCGTGGCTGAGATTCATTTGCCATGTGGGATGTGTTCGTCGAACTCGAGTCGTGCGTTGCCTGTCGGCAGTGGCTAGGCCACACGGATTTGTTCATGCACTTCATGTCGTGCAGCTCAACAGGCGATCGTGCTAGTCGAGCTCGTCAAGTAACCCGATCTGCCTTATGCATGTTCACCCTGTTTGGATGCTACTGCTTAAACCTAGGGTACCAAACTTACCAGTGAAACCCCTTTTAACCATGGTACCTCGATCCGCTAAGACGCATGAGCCGGGCATGGTGGTATGGGACACCGTGGTCGAGCTGTCGGCCTACGCTTGGGCCATGTGCCTCCCCGTAGTGACCATTGCGCAACCAGACTCGTGAGCCGAATATGGTGGTATGGGACACTGTATTCGAGCTGTCGATACTTACGCGAGAGCCGAGTACGGTGAGACCTGTACTCGTACTGACGGGCGACGAGTCCTCTGTAGTATCTTCGAGTATACTCCAAGGGCTGTGATTGGCGACGAGTCTTTCACAGCGACTAGAGTATGAGTTGAGCCGAGTACGGTGAGACCTGTATTCGAGCTGACGGCTAGTGATTGAGCCGAGTACGGTGAGACCTGTACTCGAGCTAACGGTCAGCAATTGAGCCGCATACGGTGAGATCTGTATCCGTACTGACGGGTGACGAGCCCTTTGTGATGCCTTCGCGATGCCTCTCGAACCATAATACCGTATGAGATTAACTAGGATTGACGACCCTAGAACGGATCATGTTTGCGAATGATACAAGGGAGGTACCTTAGTTTCCCAATACTGCTGTTTGAAACGGACTAATAACAACTCGAAAATCATGCGCATCATTGCACCACATGTGCCTAGTAGATGTGGAGCACTGAGGGAGTTATGCATTCGCGAACGTAAGATGATGTCGCATGAGGGTGGTTGGGCAAGGGCATACATTATGTCATTTCATACTTGCATTAAATAAGAGTAGTTAGAATTGTTTGATTGTACTGCTTTATCATTACTGCTTGACTGAGTTGATAACATGTTAACCTATGCTTTACTGTTCCACTGAGTTGATCACTCACTCCCACGTTACGGGACGGTGTTGTACACACCAACCAGATTTGTTGAGTTTCAGGTGATGGCGATGCTTGTGAAGCAGAGCCGGACTACTTTTATGATGATAGGAGGAGTTCTCCTATCTGTATCTCTCTAGCAGGTCAATGAAGACCTGATATTGTATTGACGGGGCTATGGTACTTGGGATAAGAGACATTACACTTCCTCACATTTGGTATATTTTAAAACTGTACTTGTAATTATTTAACCTGGTAATGTTATCACACTCTGGAGACTCATCATAGTTTATATATTTTATCTATCTATCACAGTCTTCCGCTTGCAAATTTAACTGTCTCTGGAGTATGATATGCTGTTTTGGCTTAATCTCACTCATGTTCAATGCACGAATACAGTCAACATTCAATCATCATTCATTTTGTTGCATAAGTGATGTTCTGGAACTCGGGAGTTGAGTTTATGCTCGACCCCCGATTTTCAGGGCGTTACAAGATGGTATCAGAGCATGATTTGGATTAAACTGGACCTGGGTTATGGTCACACGACGCACACTGACGCACTCTGACTTAGGAGGTAGCGACGGAATGTAGATACAGTCTTAGGCATCCCTGTTCCGTCCAACGGCTAGTTCACTGAAAACGAACGCCGAAATCGAGTATGTATTCAACCATGGTCGCACGGGTCGACCTTAAAACATTTCTAGGTTGTCTAGTGAAGGGTCTAGATCACAATCCACCTCATCCCAATCATTGAAAATCAGTAAAATGTGTGCGATAAACGTGATGAGGATAACTACTCCGAATCCTTGGAGCTTCTCTGGACTCCTCCCAGAGACTTCTCGAATCTACAAGAGGAGAAAGCAGAAAATAGAAATAAATTCTAATAAATTCGAAACTGATTAATGAATGACTAAAAACGAGTTCACCACCCTTTAAATAAGGATACCAGGTAATGGGAAAGAAATCAGGAACAAACTACAACTAAAACTTCTAGAATTCGCGACTTACTATGGGTCGTGATGTCTACTAGTGGGTAAAGTTTTCGGTCAAAAAATAGTAAGTGTCCTAAACGACTTCACCCAACCGTTCTTCTAATTATTCTAAACTCTTTTCTCATTGGGCACAACTCCTAAAGCCCAACGGATGAAGAGAAATCAAACTAAAACTACTATTTTTAGCAAAACGAAATTGAAGCGGGGAAATAACCGTCAATCGGAGGGTTTTCTCACAATTTCGGGCTGCGCAACCCAGCATAGCGGGATGGTTGGCTTCATTAGTTCGTTCTACCCTAAATTCATATATTTTACGTCAGATAACTCATTCCCGATTGCAAGATACGTCCGGTTTGACCCGAAACTACCCGAAATTGAGCGAATTGGAGTCGGGGGCCTCTCCACTTAAATATAGAGGGACCCAGGGTGCATCAATCTGCATTTGGCACCCTGGGAGACTGGGGAACACACCCCACCCGCGGCGGCAGCCCACCGGCCACCTTGGACCACGGTGGAACCGCGGTCAACCGCGGTCAGGTTGGTCCGTACGGGTCGGGCCGGGTCTGGTCATGGTTGGCTTGACTCCCACACACGTGTGGTGCGTGCGGAATTTCAGGGGGACCCCTATTTCTTGCCCGTTTTGCCCCCTCTCTCTCAAACACCCCTCCAAGCTCTCCTTTCTTCACAAAAATCTCAGATTTTGCACAAACCACCCCTCCCATCACTTCCTTTCTCATTTTCGTGCACCCCCGTCACTGCCCATTCGAAATCTCCCTCATACAGCTGCTGTCCTCCCCTTTTCTTTCATTTGGACGTTTTAAATCCCCACTTTCTCTCAAAATCGTGGGATCCCCATATCCCATTCTTTTCTTCCTAGAAAAATTTGGTTTTCTATCATTTCATGCTCCTAACTGTTCTCTACAGTTACATGCATCTCCCATCTATTTCCTTTCACTTGCCTTGCGATCACGACCTCTCTTTGTGGCTCATAATAATCCATCTCAATCCCACACCTTATTCCACTCCAATGGCCTTCTTATAGCAAGATACGGCCATATTTTCGATCCTCACCTTTCTTCCTCTCATGGGAAGGAGTAAGAGTGCCCCTCCTCCGTCGCCTGACTCGGATGCCTAGTCGTCCATGTTTGGTTGTCGCTTCGTTAGGATCTTTTCGTTTTCATGATTGATGGGCCGAGTGTTGTAGTATTTGACCTTCCAAACCCACAAATCCCATCTCACACTTTTCAACACGACGGCTCATTTTCCAAAGCCTATGAAAATTTAATTTTAATCCCACCCACCCTCCATCCAAACATGTCACTTCTAATTCTGAGGTAGGATTAGTAATGCGGTCCCATTCAATACAACTTAAGACCATTGGCCAAGTAGTGATGCAGTGATAAAGCCTTGATATACATTAACCCACCACACTCTGACAGCTTAAGCTTTTTGAGTAAATGGTTGTTTGACAAATAGACCCTTGGAGTTTTGGGCCTAGAGCGGTGCTCCTAGATGTCGACAGACCTGACCATATAGGAAATCAAATAAATCGATAATGCGAACCTTAGGACCCTCTTTGTTGGTTGAAGCATATGTGAAATGCTCGAGCGTCAAGTATAGACAACTCAATTCCACAAGATAGATTTAGTTAGTCAGCTTGATTAGGCTGGAGCAAGACTTCATTCTTTCGTTGAATCCCCTTAATACTATAGGCTTCTTTAGTGACTCTTAGGATGCTTGTTTGACATAGAAACTATTCACGCTCAGAGGAAACTTACATATCCCTTGAATTTAATGATAGGTCAAATCAATACATTCCTTAGAATTGCCTTCCCAAAGACTTATTACAATCGGGAACACGGAATAGAGAAACTACATATAAGCGAGGTATTCGCGGTTTGAATCGAATTCTCAATCCTGGTAGTGACCAATGAACCCTATGCTCTGATCAAGCAGAAGGTTGGGATCAACTAGGATTAAGAACTGATACGACAATTTTCTGTCCTAGCTAGGCAGGAGGTCCATGTATCTGACTCAGACCCACTATACAACATTCCTTCCATGTTGGAACTTCGTCTTCGAGAAGTGTTAAGAACATATAGCCAATAGAGATTTTCTTTTAGGCCCCAAGGAATTACCCAAATGGGCAACAATTAGTTAGGAATTAGGTCTCAAATCGCATGCCATGTCGGCATACATATTGTGCGTATGAACGTAGAAAGATAGCCTGCCTGTTAAACTGGACATGATTAAATAGGATAAGTCTGGGCTGCGATAAAACCCCTTGGTAGGATTAGGCATCTTGCCACAAACTCACATCCGCCCTTGGAATCTACCACAACACCTATCCGTGATAGCCCCTTTCTATAATCCTAGGTACCAAGACAGATATAGTGGGAGACCGCATTTCATTTCATGTCAAGGATAAGTCTTAAATTACACCTTGTTCCGACATACGGGTCAAGACATAGCTCTTGAGCCTTGAGGGTGAAAATAAAATTTTAAGGGGGGTAGAACATGATGAACCTGCTCTAGTTAGTCAACTAGTACACCTCTTTGACCTGGGTGGCGTAGCGTAAACGTGGTGGACCCTTGCCCCCACTGGCCCAGGATCGAAACGGTGCTCGTTGAATACGAACATTATAGAAGCCCTAGCAAGTTTTACTATAAGAAACCGTTTTAGGATGAGCTACTAAGATTTGATTCACCATTTCCTTGGACATAGATAATAATAAGGACTCTCTTAGACTAAGACTTAAAGGGCAACCTTAGACATAAACCATTTGAGCATTTCAATGATGGACACTCCCTACGTTTCTAGAGTGATCGGACTACAGAGTTACTGAAATATACAACTGCGAAACATTCGTGGCTTGACCCAATTCTCAATCCTGGGTGACTACCGATGGACTCTCTACTGACAAGCGGATGACCAGGATCCACCAGGATTCGGAAGGGATACGATGAGCTTTCTACCCTGGCCCGGTAGATGATCGATGTATCGGGATCGAGCCCAATATTATCGTCTCTCCGTGTTGGTCAAACAATGAAAACAACTATCTTACTCTAAATTGTGGGAATTGTCGTCGAGACTCCAAATAGGTAAAGAAATAAATGGTAGCAAACCATCAGGGTATGAGAAATGGATAAAGAATTAAGTTTTAAGGGGAGTAGACTAAAATGAACCAGCTGGTATATACCCTACCACGCGTGGAAACTTGGAATCAATAAGTCTTAGGCGAATGAAATAATAGAAATCTTCCCTTATTACCCGTAGCCAATTTCGGGGACGAAATTTTATTTTAAGGGGGGTAGATTGTAACATCCCGGATTTTTGTCAACCTGGAATTAGACATCCTTAGGCGATGGGTCAGTCCTAACACAGGTTTAATTTCCCAAACGCTCAATTAAAGCCTCAAATCCCTTTTTAAACCATTTTCTTCACAAATCCCACCCTTCACTACCTTGTGCTTTCAATTTTTCAAAGCACTTTCACCCTAGACACTAACTTAAACTAGCTAAGTAGTAAAACTTGGATCACTTTATATACAAACTACAAAGGCCTAAGTACCATCTCAGACAGAAATCTTACAGTACTAAATCCTTTAGAAATTAGGCGAGAATTAGCTAGTGCTAAACTAGAGTGCCTGTGAAATTAGCACCAATTACTTTAAATATGATCTGCAAGACCCAAAACTTGTAGAATCATTGACTCTAGGTTACCCTAAAGTTTAGGATCAAACTCATTACCCAGCTACTCTCGGGAATGACTTGAAACTTCGTATTAGGTCTAGACATCACATCGGAAGTCCGATTCAAACGAAGTTAAGGAACTAGGACCGCCTCACTGGGCTTGACAACCACCTCAGAAATCAGGTCCAGCCGATGTCCCACGGCCATTCGCTTGAGTCCGGAGCGAGGGAGTGTGAAAAACACTATTCCCTTTACAAAATAAATATCTGGAATAGTGATCTGGCACCATTCGCTTGCGCATCAGTATTAAGCAACCAGACCGTCAGAATCAGACTAAATTACACCCTCGGATTAAGAAAAATTTCAGGAACATTTACATGTACTTGGAATTTCGGATCGTGGCCCACTGATCGTTAAACTGAAAGTGGTCCGCCACGTGCGATCTGGGAATCCGATCGAGTCGAAAACGTAATCCCACATAGATCCATGTGTGGTGAGCTCAAGTCTGACGTTTGGCTCAAGGAGGGCCACCAGAACCTCTCTTTTGAGCTGGAAAAGTGACGAAATACCTATATTAGCAGTAACCCTTGAACAAGAGTCTATTTCGGTGAGTTTTTAGACTATATAAGGACCTTAAACCCTCTCTCATGGCAGCCATACGAATTTGGGATTTGAGAGAGGAAAAAGAGAGAGAAAGTGAGGGAGAAGTGGGAGAATCTCCCTACTATCGTTCCCTGCCACCACACGGGCTGCACCATCCCTTTCTTGACGCTTTTCCCAGAGTTTCCGGCGTCGTTTCTAGGTAAGAAACCCTAACCCTAATCTGTTTTGGGGTTTAGACTGTTGTAGGTTGTGAAATAGCTAACCTATTTCGTTCTATAGGTTGCCAAACTGCCGAATACGGAAGCTTAGCAAACCTATCGATTCCGTTTGCGATTCTACGACAAAAGGTGCGGACTTTAGGTGTATAGGTTATGGTTTTCAATGCTTTCAATGTCAGATAATGATAGATTCATGATCTGCATGCAATTGTACATGTACAAAGTGCTGTCTGTTTTCCGTTTCGATTAAAGATGAAAAATATGGAATTCTACATACTCTAGGTATTTGTAGAAAGTACGGTATACGTATATTTTTTGGAAATGTGTTTGACATGTTTATTTGTTGTATGGATATACGATATATGGATAAAATACTTATTTGGCGAAAGGATTCGCCTAAATACATGTTTTACTTATATACACTATGTATGTTGAAATTGCGTATTCTAGAAAATACTGTATACGTATAAATTTTGGAGATGTATTTATCATGATGATTTGCTGTAATAATATATTATACATGGATAAAATACTCGCTTGGCTAAAGGATAGCCCTAATACATGTTTTGCTAACATGCACCATGTATGTTGTAATAGTGTATTCTAAGTGTTTGTGAAAATGACTGAATGAGTATGAAGTTCTCATTCGTGCTCGCCATGACTAATTGTCATGGATTCATGATTTATTATTGGCGATGCCCCTTTGACGAAAGGATTTGCCCTAAGTCACGCCACGGCCAATATACACTATATATGCTAAAATGTGTGGCCCAAGTGTTTGTGGAAATAGCTGAATGAATATGGAACTTGGGTTCCTGCTTGCCATGACTATCCGTCGTGGGTGCACGCGTGTTATGATTGGGGCAACTCCCTAGTGAAAGGATTTGGCCTAATGCCTATGTGATCGACATATGTCATGTATGTTGATGTATATTTGTTTAAGTGTTTCTTGAAATGTTTGAATTGGCTGTATTGTGCAAATTGTAATGTATAAGGGTGTTGAGATATGATTCTCAACCTCTTTTAACTATGTGTATGATCTCCTTTGATAGTTGTGTGATTAGGAATTGAACATGTACAAACTCATGCTTGTGTTGTGATTCATAACATGCTCAACTGCTTTATGATTTTAACTATGTAATGCATATGTTTAAATTTATATTTACGTTGTATGATCCGTCATAGGTGATGGGGGAGCGGAGCAACGAGTGCGTGCAACAGCCCTGACAGCCCTAAACGGATAATACCAGACTTTGATTGTATGATTTGAATCCTGATCCATTACTGCTTTATCTATCTGCAATTGATTGTGTTTGGGGCTATGATTATGGCCCAGGCAATCGGTAACGGGATTGAATTCGTGGCTGAGATTCATTTGCCATGTGGGATGTGTTCGTCGAACTCGAGTCGTGCGTTGCCTGTCGGCAGTGGCTAGGTCACACGAATTTGTTTATGCACTTCATGTCGTGCAGCTCAACGGGCGATCGTGCTAGTCGAGCTCGTCAAGTAACCCGATCTGCCTTATACATGTTCACCCTGTTTGGACGCTACTGCTTGAACCTAGGGTACCAAACTTACCAGTGAAACCCCTTTTAACCATGGTACCTCGATCCGCTAAGACGCATGAGCCAGGCATAGTGGTATGGGACACCGTGGTCGAGCTGTCGGCCTACGCTGGGGCCATGTGCCTCCCCGTAGTGACCATTGCGCAACCAGACTCGTGAGCCGAATATGGTGGTATGAGACACTGTATTCGAGCTGTCGATACTTACGGCGAGAGCCGAGTATGGTGAGACCTGTACTCGTGCTGACGGGCAACGAGTCCTGTGTAGTATCTTCGAGTATACTCCAAGGGCTGTGATTGGTGACGAGTCTTTCACAGCGACTAGAGTATGAGTTGAGCCGATTATGGTGAGACCTATATTCGAGCTGACGGCTAGTGATTGAGCCGAGTACGGTGAGACCTGTACTCGAGCTGACGGTCAGCAATTGAGCCGCATACTGTGAGATCTGTATCCGTGCTGACGGGTGACGAGCCCTTTGTGATGCCTTCGCGATGCCTCTCGAACCATAATACTGTATGAGATTAACTAGGATTGACGACCCTAGAACGGATCATGTTTGGAAATGATACAAGGGAGCTACCTTAGTTTCCCAATACTGCTGTTTGAAACGGACTAATAACAACTCGGAAATCATGCGCATCATTGCACCGCATGTGCCTAGTAGATGTGGAGCACTGAAGGAGTATGCATTCGCGAACGTAAGATGATGTCGCATGAGGGTGGTTTGGCAAGGGCATACATCATGTCATTTCATACTTGCATTAAATAAGAGTAGTTAGAATTGTTTGATTGTACTGCTTTATCATTACTGCTTGACTGAATTGATAACATGTTAACCTATGCTTTATTGTTCCACTGAGTTGATCACTCACTCCCACGTTACGGGACGGTGTTGTACACACCAACCAGATTTGTTGAGTTTCAGGTGATGGCGATGCTTGTGAAGCAGAGCCGGACTACTTCTATGATGATAGGAGTTCTCCTATCTGTATCTCTCTGGCAGGTCAATGAAGACCTGATATTGTATTGTATATTTTAAAATTGTACTTGTAATTATTTAACCTGGTAATGTTATCACACTCTGGAGACTCATCATAGTTTATATATTTTATCTATCTATCACAGTCTTCCGCTTGCAAATTTAACTGTCTCTGGAGTATGATATGTTGTTTTGGCTTAATCTCACTCATGTTCAATGCACGAATACAGTCAACATTCAATCATCATTCATTTTGTTGCATAAGTGATGTTCTGGAACTCGGGAGTTGAGTTTATGTTCGACCCCCGATTTTCAGGGCGTTACAATGACGCATGCGGTATTTAACACCCCCATGATGATGCTTTGGTAGTGGTTATGACTATAGCCAATAGGAAGGTGTACTGCATTTTGGCTGACAGGTAGCTTGGACAACATACCGTATTCTGAGGCTTTCGACAAGATGGGTATCAACAGATTGCGTCTCCGACCCATCCAAACCTCGCTGCATAGCTTTGCGGGGGATAAGGTCATCTCCGAGGGCGTTATCCTCCTCCCTGTCACGGCTGGGGAGGGGCAGAATTAAGTCACCTTGATGGTGGATTTTCTGGTGGTGAACTGCCCATCAGTTTATAATGTCGTCCTCAGACGACCCTCGCTCAATTCCATGAGGGCAGTGGTATCTACATATCGCTTAATGATGAAATTCCCCGCTATAGGGGGGTCGATTTTCTCTGAGGAGATCAACATGAAGCTTGGCGCTGCTATTCCATTGCGATGAGGAAAGGCGTGCCCAAGCAAGCCCTGATGATAAACTCACTCGACCCTAGAGAAGAGTCGCTAGAGAAAGGTTCCCCAATGGAGGAGCTTATTACCATCCCACTCAATGAGGACGACCCTGACAAAATAGTACAGGTCGGGTCATCTTTGGTCCCTGACCATCGTGCTTAGATGATGAGCTTCCTCCAGGAAAATAAAGACGTGTTCACTTGGTCTCATCAGGATATGACGGGCATTGATCCCGAGGTGATGGTTCACAAATTGAACGTGGATCCGACCTTCAAGCTGGTCAAGCAAAAGAGAAGAATGTTTAAGCCAGAGCGATACGTAATGATCGTCGAGGAGGTCAATAAACTGCTAGATGCGGGCTTCATCGAGGAAGTCTATTATCTCGAATGGATCGCCAATGTGGTGTTGGTTAAGAAATCTAATGAGAAATGGCGAGTCTGCATTGACTATTCCTGTAAGACCCGTATCCTAATTCGCACTGTTCCGATGAATCCTCGATCCTTTCCGTCGAAGTCCGGCAATCCGTGACTGATAATCGACGTTGCACACGACCGTAAGTCGTATCCTTTAGATTCGAGTCGGTTTAATCCGAGACCTGTATCATTGCGACCGCACCGTCGCCGCGTTTCCAACGCCGCGACTCACGCACCGATCCGATACCCTGACCAGAAGACGTGAGTCGGCGTTTATTTCGAAGAAACGCCGCGCTTTCTCGATCCCAAGAGAATCTCTACACCATGTCAAATCAATCCCATCAATCAATCAATCACATCAATCAATCAATCACTTCAATGTCAAGTACAAGTAACCCATGCTACCTTTCTCCACAAGTAAAGTAACCACCAAAGTCAACCAATCCATCACCTCACCCATCACTCACATCCATCATCCATCTCCCATCACCTCTCCTTACAACCTCTCTCTTTCCTTCCACATTTTTCCAAGCAACCATTCCAAGCAAGAGAGCACTCCCACGTCCAAGCTCCCAAGTGAGAGAAGAGAGAGTTTGTGTGGCCCACCTTTCCCCATCCCAAGATCTCCCATCCTAGCCATCCATTTCCCATCTCCACCATCAAAGAGGAGCACAAGGAGGGTAGCGTTCCAACGGACCGAAGTGATCAACCGGTGGGTGTTTTATTTGTTTGATTTCTACATTTTAAGAGCCCACTTGTGGTGGGACCCATCTAGATGTATGTGTTGTGATCATTTGAGGGGCCCATAGTGGCGGGGTCCCTTGGCTACTCCGATCCCTCTCATTCTCTCTCTTTCCCTCTCTTTCCTTAAAATGGTGTGTGATAATATAGTTGTGTGGCCCACCCGGATGGACCCCACCATGATACATTAATTTTATTCAAGCCATCCGTAGGTGTGGCCCACTTTACATACGTGTTGTGTGCACCATCCATCATTTGATGGTCCACCTAAGAAGGGCCCACCTCATAGCCAACTGTCCAACGTCCAGGGACGCTGGACGTTGTGAAAACACAAATATTGGCTTGGTTCACCAAGCTATGGGGAGGAATGCTTGTGTAGGCCCCACCTTAATGAGTGTTCTTGATCCAAGCCATCCACCCCTTTTCCTAACTCATTTTAGGCGTTGATCCAAAAGATGAGGTTAATCCGAGATTCAAGCGGGCCATAGCTTAGAAAACTATGATTAGTACCGTTGAAAAGCCACCTGATACTTCGGTACGCCGAAATATATTGAATGTTGGGCTTGATAGGTTGGTCTTGAGAAATAAAAACCAATGGCAGTGGTGGATTTTGTTGACGTGGACCCCACACCTGAAAAACCATGGAAAAACCGTTTTAAAAAAAAAAAAATTAAAAAAAAAAATATACAGCGCCGCTGACAGACGCCGCCAGCGTCAGCGTGCAACGGGCAGGAACCCACGGCTCTAGCTGTGGGCCCCACCATGATGTATATTTTGTATCCACACCGTCCATGAGGTGGACCACCCCCTGAGGTGGGTCCCCTCCGAAAATCAGTTTGATCCGGACCTCAGGTGGCCCACACCATAAGAAACAGTGATGATTGAACTCTACCATTGAAATCTTTTTTGGGCCCACAGAAGTTTTGGATCAAGCTGAAAATTGTTTTCACCCTCCATCCAGGTCTGCGTGACCTTATGGACGGGTGGGATGGAAAGTAAACGTTATGGTGGGCCCCACATGGGACCCACAGTGATGTGTGTGCCTTGCTGCCACCGTCTAGGCGGACGGTGGAAGCCCACCACGATGTATGTGTTCCAGCCGCACCGTCCACCCTGGACGGTGGGACCCTCCTTGCTGCACGTGTGTGTATGCACGTGTGTGTGCATGCATGTGA
This sequence comes from Magnolia officinalis, assembly GCA_021015155.1. Taxonomy (NCBI): domain Eukaryota; kingdom Viridiplantae; phylum Streptophyta; class Magnoliopsida; order Magnoliales; family Magnoliaceae; genus Magnolia; species Magnolia officinalis. The sequence continues at coordinate 34,791 of JAJHSJ010001524.1, read as the reverse complement.
GTATGCACACGTGTGTATGCATGTGTGTGTGCATGCGTGTGAGTGTGCACGTGTGTATGCATGTGTGTGTGCGTGTGTGAGTGCATGTGTGAGCGTGTGTGTTTATGTGGGGAGGTTGTGTGTGTGTGTATATATACACCTATATATATATACATTGTATATATATATATATATATATATATTATATTTTATATAATATACCTGTTAGTGGGCCTTTATGGGCCCCACCATGATGCATGTGTTGCATCCAAGTCGTTCAACTATTTATGCCGTTGTTGAGGCCCACTTTGATGTGTACTTGTGGTCGTTGTTGAGGCCCACCTTGATGTGTAATTGTGGCCTTTATTGAGGCCTACCTTGATATGTAATTGTGGCCGTTATTGAGGCCCACCTTGATGAGTATTTGTGGCCGTTGTTGAGGCCCACCTTGATGTATATATAGCCCATGTGTTTAGGCCCATTCAATGTAATTGTGGCCCATGTTACGAGGCCCATTGTGATGTTTTCAAAGGCCCATGGGTTATGGCCCATTGCAATGTACATAAGGCCCATTGATGTGGCCCACTTGATGAATGTAAGGCCCATGCGATATGGTCCATTTGATGTATTTAAGGCCCAATGGGATGTCCTTAGGGTCCATTGCAATGTGTGATTCCTCCATGGTCTGTGTAATGATACTTTATGGCGGGCTATGCCTTGGGAACAATGTTGGTTTGACGTCCACATTGTAAGGATAATGTTGGTTAAATGTCCGCATTGTCACACTCCTTAAGGCCCACTAATAGGTCCATATTTGTACTCTGCAGTCCGTTTAGGCCCATCTTCACTTTGAGCAACCCCCATTATCATACCATAAGTATAGTGCTGCCCCATGATTCATGATCATACGCATCATATGCATGCTTGAGATGAGGGGTGACTGATCATAGCATATGCCTTCGGGCAGACTGTTACGGGCTCCCTGATAGGCGGAGTTGCCCTGCATGAGCGCATGGTTTACGTAGGACTGTTGCATGACTGGTAGTGTGACTCATGCACTTGCATTGTGTGATTGTAGTTACTGTATGCCCTAGCGACACTAGGGCCATAGCCTTCACAGACACATCGTGGGTGGCTGGATTGGATACCGAAAATGTTTGGTTCTAGCATACGGGCGCCATAGATGTCCCTGGGTGAAAATCCCTAAACCCGATGGTACCAGAGGATAACTCCAACGTCGAGACCGAGTGGATACACGAGCGCGTGAGGGCCGTATACCAGTAGGCCGTGTCGTGGTCGGTTGGAAAGGGGTGTGACCTTACTCGCCTGAGTGAGGGGGCAACTTCTAGGTTGAGTTTGACCAGCTTGAGGAATCGGTCCGCTATCAACGAGCTGGGCCCGATATTGGCAGGCGGATAGTGAGGTCTCTTCCACTCTCCCAGTTGTGCGTTCGGATAGGGGCAGCAAGCTGGCTTGAGTGTACTAGACCCCGGTGATTATCCAGACTGAGAACTGTATTGACATGAGGATTGACATGCTTGAACTGTATTATACATCGCATGGCTTTGATATGGCCGATATCATTTATATTCTGTACCGCATAGCCTTGGTACGGCTGACTGCATTCATGTACTCATTAGCACGATTCCGCATTACTCTGACCCTGCATTCTGAGCACGCTCATATTGCGCACACACTTACACCACCCTCTAAGCTTTTCATAAGCTTATGCACGATTGATGCGTGCAGGTGACACTAGGACACAGCCGTAGTCTCGCCGCAGTTGGAGCGTGCAGCTGAGCTTTTGGAGTTTTTGTCATTTTCAGTATCTTGTATTTCCTTTTATACACCTTGTACTCAAAGTTTTTGATCATAGTGCATTTTGTGATGGTGTTCTTGTGGTTATCGTTCGTGGGTTATGCTTGTGGTTATGCTCATTACGAATCAAATGGATTATTAGAAATCCTCCTTATAGCATCCCAGGATCGGAACCTGGCGTATGGGCGCTGGGAGCCGAGAATGGGGTTCTACGGAGGCTGTCGGTGCCGGATTCGGCGATCGGGAATTTTGTGAGCCCGGTCTCTGAGTTCGGGGAGTGACAATTTCGACCTGAACAAAGCATGCCCCAAGGACAACTTTCCTCTTCCTAGAATCGACCAACTGGTCGACAGCATAGCTGGGCATGAACTCCTGACATTCATGGATGTGTATTCAGGTTACAATCAAATAACGTTGCATTCCTCGGAAAAGTAGAAGACCACCTTCGTCACTGATAAAGGTCTCTATAGTTATAAGGTCATGTCATTCGACCTAAAGAATGCAGGAGCGACGTATCAGCAACTAGTGAACATGATGTTTGCTTAGCAGATCGGTCATACAATGGAGTATACGTTGATGATATACTAGTAAAAAGTGTTAAGGCGATTGACCATCTAACTGACCTCGGCAAGACATTCTCTATTATGAGAAAAAACCAAATGAAACTGAATCCGACCAAATATGCATTCGGGGTCAGCTCGGGTAAATTCCTTGGATTCCAGGTCAACCAGAGGGGCATCGAAGAAAATCCGGATAAGATTAAAGATCTACTGGACATGGGGTCTCCCCGAATACTGAAAGAGATCTAATGCCTTACCGGAAGAGTAACAGCCCTTAGCCGATTTGTTTCCAGAGCAACAGATCAGTGCCTCACATTTTTTTAACAGCTAAAAGGTAACAAGAAAGCAGAGTGGACCTCGGACTGCGAACGAACGTTCCAACAGTTAAAGCAGTACTTGGGGTTGTCCCCATTACTGTCAAAACCGGTAGAAGGAGAGCCATGGCTACTCTACTTGGCCATATCCACCTCGACCCTTGTCCGAGAATTTGAAGGAAAGCAGTTCCCTATTATTATGTCAGCAAAGCGCTGGTCCCTACCGAAACACGTTATCTAAGCGTAGAGAAGCTCGCTCTGGCCTTGGTAATTTCGTCCAGACGACTTCGTCCTTACTTCCAAGCCCACACCATAGTGGTCCTCACCGACTAACCTCTTCGTCAAGTTCTCCAGAAACCTGAGGTGTCGGAGCGATTGGCCAAATGGGCGATCGAACTCGGTGAATTCGACATCCAATATCAACCCAGGACTGCCATCAAAGGTCAGGCGATGGCCGATTTCATCGTAGAGCTTTCCATTCAAGGTGACAAGGCCGCTGCAGGCGGTTCGGGAGGATCATATGATCTAGCGGAGACATCCGAGCAAGATGATGGAACTCTCTAGCCCCTCCGTCCGGCCGAGGATCTTAGGGTGGAAAAGGTTGACCCGAACATTTGGACACTCTATGTAGACGGGTTGTCTAACGCAAGATGCGAAGAGGTAGGGGTTGTCCTTCTAGACCTCGACTAGACAACCATCCAGTATGTCATAAGACTCGACTTCCGTGCCTCGAACAATGTGGCCGAGTATGAAGCACTGCTAGCTTGGCTCAAGCTAGCAGCCTCCTTGGGGGTCCGAATACTCGAAGTTCGATGTGATTCGTAGCTCGTCGTTAATCAGATATCAACAAAATACTAGGCGAAGGAGGCTCAGATGATTGCTTATTTAGGTGAAGCTCAGAAGCTGATCGACAAGTTCCAGAACTGCAAAATCCGCCAAATCCCGAGGGCAGACAATTCGTGGGTGGATGCCCTCGCGAAGCTAGCCTCCGCAACAGATGAGGATGTTCCTAAGGTCATCCCAATAGAACTCCTTGTCGAGCCAAGCATTGACCACATAAACCACGAGGTTGTCCAGCTCGTGCGTGTAGCCCTAAGTTGGATGGATCCGATCATCGATTACATCCGAGAAGGGAAGCTCCCTGAAGATAGACTAGAAGCGTGATGACTAAGGCTCAGATCATCTCGGTACGTGATCCTCGGTGGCATTCTATATAAAAAGGGGTTCTCTATGCCTTACTTAAGATGCCTTTGGCTTGAAGAAGCTGACTATGTCCTGCGAGAAATTCATGAGGGCATCTGCGACAATCATTCAGGTAGTCGAGCCCTAGCTCAAAAGATTATCCGACAAGGGTACTTCTTGCCAACGCTGCAGGAGGATTCAAAGAGCTTCACTCAAAAATACGACAAATGTCAGAGGTCCGCAACCGTCCCCATACAACCTGCAGAGGAGCTGACCCCCATGAGTGGCCCCTGGCCATTCGCTCAGTGGGGGATTAACATCATCGGGCCATTACCCCTAGGCAAAGGACAGATAAAGTATGTGATTATGGTGGTCGAGTACTTCACTAAATGGGTAGAGGTTGAGCCCGTAGCTCGGATCATCGAGCAGAAAGTGACAGACTTCGTATGCAAGAACATAATCTGCAGATTCGAAATCCTGCATACCATTGTAACCGACAATGGGAAACAGTTTGACAATGAAAGGTTCTGAGGAATGTGCCAAAGGCTTGGCATACGGAATGCTTATTCGTCACCTCGACATCCTTAGTCAAACGGACAGGTCGAGGTAGTAAATAAGATAATAAAGAATCATCTCAAGACTAGGCTCGAGAAAGCAAAAGTGCCTGGGCAGACGAGCTCCCATTCGTATTATGGACTTACAGCACCACGGCTCGGTCCTCGACCGGTGAGACTCCATTCTCTTTATCCTTTGGGGTCGAGGCAATGGTCCCGGTCGAAATTAGGCTCCCTACGGCACGAGTGCGATCATTCGATGAGGATCAAAATTCTGAGCACATGATTGCACACCTCGACCTCCTCGAAGAAGTACGAGATCTATCTGCACTCAGAACAGCAGCGTCAGTGGGAGCACTCATAGCCCATGATGACGATATCCGAAAGGAGTGTGTGATCTATCATTTAAGCTGGACATTACTTGATGCTGAGAGATGATACTCTGCTATAAAAAAGTTGTGCTTATCATTATATTTTGCACAACAAAATTAAGACGTTATTTATTGATCGAGAGAGTAAATGTAATAGCGGTAATCGATTTGGCGAAATACATGTTGAATTGGATAATTTTGAACATCCAAATTGGCAAATGGATTTTATCCTTGTCTGAATTTGAACTTTATTACATTCCACAGAAAACAGTGAGGGTCGAGCCATAAATTTTTTTTTGGCCGACCACCCCTCCGATCTGGAAGATCAAATTCCCCCAGAGATCTTAAATCTATATTGTGTGCAATTAACACCATGGAAATTGATCTTTAATGGGTTAAGAACACATAATGCATCAGGGGTTAGTATAATCTTGATTGCTCATAATGAAAATAGGCATGAATTTTCATTCCAATTAGAGTTTGACTGCACCAATAACCAGGCGAGTACGAAGCCATGATAATCGGCCTAGAATTATTGGTAGAATTGGGTGTAAGGATTGTGACGGTAATTGACAATTCACAGTTAGTGATCAATCAAATGATAGGATTGTTTAAATGCACTAGTACAGCCTTGTTGCCATATTACGCCTTGGCAACTCAAATGTTGGACTATTTCGAATAATTGGAGTTGGTACCCATGACTAGGGAGCATTACGTGGATGCCAATGAAATTGCCTAGCTAGCTGTAGGGCTTGATGCCATGCGAGGGCCAGCCGAGCAAATGATTACTGTCCAAAGAAGATCCTTACCGTCTGTCTTTGAAAGAGGAGATATTATGTAGATATGCCATATAGAATTAAGGGAAGAAGATTGGAGAACTCCCCTCATGGCACTACGCCAAAATAATGAAAAAAGGACAACTGAAAACCGTCTCAAATCTCAATTAAAGACGGTTTTGAACCATCGCATGGGCCGTCATATTTTGCTGTGTCGTATTAGTTAATGGACGGTTATGGACCATCTTGAAAAAACGACGGTTATGGATCGTCTTTGATTTTAGATGGTTATAGACCGTCTAAAAAATTGACAGTCCATGACCATCATTAGTATGCATTTAACGCCTCAACGAGACATTTTGAGACGGTTATTGACCTTCTATAATTTCAATATTTTAGAAAAATATTGACGGCCTAAAGCTATCGGAAATGTTCTTGCATTAAAAAAAATCAGCAACAATTTTCTTTGTGTTTCTTTCATTTAATAAAAAAATATTCAACCAACAAAACATGGTTATGATTCAGAATTAAGAAGAATTGTTAAGCTTAATTAGAAACTTCATTTAAATGGACAAGGAAATAGCACAAAGCATTCTAATTCAAGTTACTAGAAACAACAACAAAAATTAAAGCTTTGTAAAAAGGGGCATGTGTTAAAGGGATACCTCCTTGATTCTCATGCATAAGAGTCCAATGATGATGAGAACAAGAATTACAGCACAAGGGTCCATAAAGATGACAATGTTATCATGCAAAGAAATAGGATAGTATTAGATGTTAACTGTAGTATTAGATGTTAATGCACTTGATCAAATTGAACCATTAATCTACTTGATCAGATTGCACACAAAGTTTGGATTAGAGTTACAGTTTAGCAAAGGTTTGCATTGCCATACATGAATGATAAGGAAGCTTAGAAGAGCTCAAAAACTAATCAAGCCCTTTTCTTTTCCTTTGCAACAGAATATGTATAATCTTATGAAAACTAATCAATGAATTAAAAGAGGGTTTGAAAAAATTAGAAACAAGGGTATTCATTTAATGAAATGGCCTTCACGATCTACAAACTTCTGGTATAATGACATTATAAATCTAGTAGCATAAAACAAAAGGCTATTAAATTCATGGGTTTTATGGTCTACGTGAATTTGCAACCATGAAGCATTTATAAAATTTTGGAAATTTAGTTTCCCGATATTTACAAATTATTTTTACTGGCAAGTGTTTAGCCAAATAAACTTTTAGCATTTCCATAGCCGAAAGTCAAATCCATAGTAGCTTCCATAACCCATTATAGACCACTAAATTACTAGCCACATTTGTCTGACTCCCAACCTCATGTATCAAGACCAGCACACAACGCCTTTGGTACTAGCAAGGTTCTCCAACAAAGTTGTTTGCTTAACAACCTTCCACAAAATATTCTCCTATTTATAATACTGCATTTAGTGCAAGAATAAAATGCATATACAAGGTTCTCAACTTGGTGCAAGTCAACTCACCTTCGTTTAATGCTAATAAAGATGCATGCATTTAACAAAGCCAAATATGTATGTTCAGATTTTCACCATAGATTGAAACTCATATGAGCAAATCCAATATTTCCCCACTAGAAACCTGAAAATCAGAAACTTTTCTCAGGATCGTAGAGATTTATCATCATCATCTTGCTCAATTCTACCTATAATCTTTGTAAGTCTACTTACAATTATCATTGGTTCTTAATTTATTTACTATGAAAATCTTAAATATAACCTGACATTGCTCCTCTGATAAAGCTTGATTGGAAAGAATAATTTGGTGAATATCAGTGTCCATGGGCTCATAAGCAATGTACACATCATTAAATGTTTCCTTACGAGGAGGTGATATTATATCTCTGAATTTGTCTCATCTTGAGATTCATTTACTTTTGCCAAATATTTACATTACTTTCAGTTGTACGTGTCTCATCTTGAGATTCATTTACTTTTGCTGCTTCATACAGGTGATGGTAAAAATAACTAGCACATCTGGTTAAAAATCTGCTTGTTTCTTGAACACACGAAGAATTTAAATACATAGGAACCTATGTCATTTAATTCAATGGATATTAATGCATGTCAAGCTGGGTTCTCTTCATGTCATTTCAGAGAATAAAATTGTGTCTAATGTTAGGGGCTTTCAAGCCTCATATCATCTCACAGAGAATCCAAGTTGACACAGGAAAAGCCAGAAGTATATGAAAGAACCTGTAAAATGAAAATCTTCATATTCTAGATCTGAAATTGAGTTCCAAATGCATAATCCAATCATTAGACTTAAGATTCAGTGAGACATGATATCATAACCCAGTTGATCAAACCACTTCTGTTGATTCCAACTCAATAGCATAAACGAGACTCAGCTTACCTCTCGTTGCCATCACACCATCTTCATTGACTACCATGGAATTTATGATATTTTTTTTATGGGAGCTGTAAAAAAGAAAATGATATTAGTCCTAGGCAGATGCACAACAGTTTGTTGAACAATCTCATGATTTTCATATATAGAGCTCATTTGGATATTAGAAGTTTCTTGTAGAAGCAAAGACAATAGCTTCTGTTATACTCTAATTACTATGAAATCAACTTTACCCATATATGACATAGAAGAAATTGCTAATTTAATAGTGAAATGAGCGAATTTGGGTACTAATGCTATTTATTAAGGCTTGTTAGGGTGTCACTTATAAATGAGTTCATCTCATTTTTATTAACCATAACTATGTATTAGAGATCATGCATGTTTCTATAATTTCAATAGCCAACAATCATGATATCTATTAAATAAAACGAGATCTTTATAAAATGAAATGAGATGAACTCATTTTTAAGTGGAATCAACCTTTGGCAAAGATCACTAGAGGTTGGGCAATGCATCAGAGGAGAGACGGTTTAAAGGCAATTTATTAAAAATCAATAATAAATAAAAAAAAGGCAGCAACATCATGCACCTACCATATATCTTTCCCTCTATTTCCAGGTTAATTCTCTGCTCCTGATTGATTTGTTTCAGTACTGGAAGGAGACAAATCAAAATGGTTCTTAGTTGAAGCATTTCTTCAAACAATTAACATACAGATATCTATATAGAAAAAAGTAATTAAGCCCTCTACAAAACTATAAAATACTTGTCTTCTTTACTGTGTATCGATAAAAGGAATGGAGAAGCTAGCAATAGATTTTCATAGCATGAATTTAAAGCATTAAAAAATATATATACTTAAAAGAATATAACTAGAATTTAACATTCATAAGACTTATTTTTCTGAGTAAAAAAAAAATGATATGATTATAGTAACTTGAAGTATAGATTAAGAGGTAAATAAAAACGAAGTGGAGAAAGAAGTCTCACCAATCAACCACTTGCAAAGACAAAGTGTTACTTCCTAGAATCCATTGGTTTCATCCAACCATACAACAAGTTGCGTGTATCAAACTGCAGGATGGCTAGTGTGGTTCCATCCAAAAAGGGTCTTGGTTGAAACATTTCTTCAAACAGTCAATGTGCATATTTCTATATAAAAAAGCAATTAAGCACATTACAAAATCAACAATTTCTGCAGCAGATCAAGACAGATCTGAAATAGTGGTGAAGATCGCTTTAGTTGAAGTAGGGATATGCCAATATGTCCTAGAGGGGGGTGAATAGGACTTTTAAAGTTTTTATGATTTATTTAAAATCCTATTGCACTAATCCTAACAATAAGCTTATATTAGGATTACTAAAAAATAACTCTACTGGCTTCCAAGCCTGGTAGAGGATCCAATCACAAACTATTTAATAAGAGAACAGTATGCAGACTAGTTTATGATGGATATGACTGTGTATGTGTGTGAGATGTGATCTCAGATATTCAGATATGAAAATATTAAAGTAAATCATACAATCAGAAAAATAGCAATCTCAAACACAATCATTTTTATAGTGGTTCGACGATCAGTCTACTCCACTCCCGGCAAACGCACTCAACCCTTGAGTGTGTCGGATTTCACTAAGGAGGTTTCACAGCGGTTCACCTCAAACTTAAGGTTTTAAATCAGGTTCACCTTCAACCTTTACAATCTACACTGAGGCTGACTGTTTATGCTCCCTGAGCAAGGGTCAACACATAGCACCCAGTTTTAGGCACACTGGCTAAGAATCTTCTATAAGACCCTATTTGAGGTTTTACGCGGTTTACCCCAAACCCGAGGTTTCACACGGTTCACCTCAAACCTAAGGTTTTGACTGGTTCACCTTCAACCAGATGTTTATGCTCTCCATAGAGTAATTGTCCACACAACGCACCTACCATGTACACTCCCGCTGGAGGCCTCCTACGAGGACTTGAAGGGGCGAGAAACACGTAAGACCCAATCTTAAAAAGGAATGATCACAAGTGTCCTCTAGACTCTAGATACTTACAGATAAGTGGATGAGTCCCATTAAGCACGTTGACGAAGATCACCTCCTTTGTTGATGAAGAGTCTTCGGCTTCCTTGATCCGCAACTCAAAAGATGTACCGATACATGACGACGGGTTGGGTCAAGGTTATGATGAAATCCTGCTCTCAAAATATTTTTCTATAAGGAGGATAGAGCGATTTAAATCATTTATGCATTCAAGGCATCCCAGCTTCATGATTTGTCATTAAAGTAGTAGCTGAAGGATCCTTGAATGTCGAAGTTCATTCCCCAATCCACTCTATTGAATATCAATGGTGATGGTGGATTAGAGGATGAACTCCCTTGAGAGAAAGGGCTTTGGGTATAAGATCTAAGGTTAAACACTCAAAAGCACTCTCTTCTTTCTCCCACAACAATAATAGACAAGTCCTCTTTATATAGGAAAAAGGTTCCAACGGATATAAAACGGTCACATTTATGACAGAGTTCGATATCATCAAGAGTATACTCTCGATAGCAGCGATGGTCCGCTCGATGACTCGAACTCAATGTCATACGTGTAAGTGCTATGGTCTCATGCCCTTTTGATTGTCAAATTTTGTGGTGCCAAAACCTTTATCTGTTTGTCTTGTGCTTGTATGTTGATATATATAGTTCAAGACGACATCACAATGGTTCAAGACATGTACGGTGCTCTGCTACAAGAAATGCAAGGTTATGTACCTTGTCCTCTTCTGTATGCATCAATGTTCAGAGCTACATCGATAAGAAGAGTGTTTGTTCAAAGACTCAAGTGCATTTTAAGACTTAAGTACTACTCAAGTTGAAGTTTAAATTCAAGCTGTAGAAGATCTCAAGGTCAAGCTACATCAAGTAGAGATCTTAAGCTTCAAAGGTTAACCATCATCTGAAAGAATGAAGTTCAATGTTCATACTTCATGTCTCAGGTATGATAGACCTTAGTTTGACCTTAGGGTAGGTCATTTTCGATACATAATTCAAGATGAGTCTTCTTACATGAAGTTGGTCTATTCTAAGACTAGTCCTAGACCTTGTTCGATTAGTCTTAGACCTGGTTCGACCAGTTCAAGAAATTCCATGACCAGTCCTAAGTTGTTGAAGATTTTTGGAATTTTTTAGTTATTCTTCGACCAGTCTTGGAGACTGTTCGACCGGTCGTAGGGGTGTCACGACTCGTCCTTCGACCAGTCCTAGAATTACGACTCAAACTCCAGCAACCAAATCTGGTTTTCTACGACCAGTCCTGGGTCAGCTTCGACCAGTCGTAGGTGGTCTACGACCAGGCGTAGAACTGATTTTTCAGATCGCGCTTACAATTTCAAATTGCCGTTGGAGCTACGACCAGTTGAAGGGTTCTTAAGACTAGTCGTAGACACGATCTTTGCTTCTATAAATTGAACACGAATTTCAAAGTTTTTCATCGATCGATTAATTTGAGAAATTCAAGCCTCCACTTTGAGATAAGTTGTGTTCATTTTAAAGCTACGCTGTGCATATTTAATATTCTTTTGTTAGCTTTTAATATTTAATTTTATTCCTATATTCCAATATTATTTTGAAAAGAGGAATTGCTGTATTCCTTCTTCATTGGAATCAAAATCAAATAGAGCTACACCCAATTTGGTTTAATTTAAAATCAATTAGAACCTAGAACCTTTTCTTAAGTGAGTATTAGACATTGAACGTTGATTCAAACTTCTACTCTGATTGGTTCTACCAGGCTACTACAAAAGAAGAAATCCAGGTATTTTACACTTATTATAAATTCATTATTTTGGTTTTGTTTGAGATTTGCTAGAAAAATCTCATTGTGTTGGTTATCTGAGGAGAGCCAGAAAACTCAGAAAGTGTGGGTATTTAGATTGTGTAAGCCCAAGTTAAAAAGACACAATTGTGAAAGTTTTAGGTGAACCTGTAAAAACTTGTTTGATAGTGAACGCTACTATCCCCTGTGTGAGGATATTAGAAGTGGAGTAGCAAGCTGTGTGGCTGTTGTTTAACAGTTGGTGAACACACAGGTGAACCACTATATATCGGTGTGTTTTGTGATTTGAATGTTCTTTTAATTTCCATCTCTTTAATCATTCAGATTTGTGGAATGTATATGTGGATGTGAATGTTGTAATATTTACATTTCAAGCAAAGTGGGGAATGTTGTAACGGTTTAGAATTTATTTCTTGCTATTTTCTTTATTTCCTTTCTGTTTGAGTTTTGATATTCAATTTGTTCTAGTAAGGTTGTCCTGCCATAAACCCTTGGTTTTTATGGTGCAAAGGTTGTCCTTAGAACTACGTTAGTATCAAGCTCTTTTTAAGATTGCTTTACATTTCAATTCATTGATTTATTTAAAGTACTGTTCTTTATTTATCTATTTATAAGGCTATCGTACTTCAATTCCGCATTTAAAGTTTAATTTGGCACTGTCCTATTCACCCCCCCTCTAGGACATATAGCTTGACTTTTTTAAGTGGTATCAAAGCATAATAGCTTGTTTTAATTGCTTTATTTTTGGATTTATTTCCTAAGCTATATATAAGATGTCAAATTTTGATAGCCTTTCAGTCACTAGGCCTCCACCCTTTGATGGCTCCAACTATGCCTATTGGAAAGCCAGGATGAGGATTTTCCTTAAATCCATGGATGAAAGTGTGTGGTTTGCCACAATGACTGAATGGAACCCTCCTACCATTGAAGTAACTGGTATCAACGGATCAAAATCAATGAGAATAACACCTTATACTTCTTGGTTCACACTTCAGAAAAGTGAGAGTAGTGCCAATGCAAAAGCACTAAATGCAATTAGCCGCGCACTATCACCAGATGAGTTAAAAAAATCATAACTTGTGATACTGCAAAGCAAGCTTGAGATATATTAGAAATGACACACGAGGGTACTTCAATTGTCAAAAAATCTGAAGTCCAACTCCTCACATCCAAATTTGAAGAAATTCATATAGAGGAAAACAAAATGTTTATGGACTTCTACACTAGATTAAATGATATTGTAAACTATATGTGGGGTCTTGGCGATAAAATCCTAGAAAGTAAAGTGTGTGCAAAGACACTACGCTCACTACCTGAACGGTTCAATTCTAAGGTAACCGCGATCCAGGAACTTCGTGATACGGACAATATGAGGGTAGAAGAGTTGGTTGGGTGTTTACAAACTTACGAGTTAACTTTTAAAGCTCCTAAAGGTAAATCAATAGCCCTTAAGTCTTCCAAATATATTTCTCAAGAAAATTCTGATTTAGAAAATTCCGAAGACGATATGGCTCTTTTAGCGAAAAAGTTTTACAAGATTTTCAAAAGTAAAAAGAGGGTTGATTTTTAAAAATCAAATGATAAGAAATGTTCTAAACCAAAATCTAAAACTTGAAAATCTTTGAAAGATAGTCAATGTTACAACTGCTAAGAATATGGGCATTTAGCAAACAAATGTCCTAAAAAGGACAAACCTAAAAAGAAAGGAATGTTGGCTACTTAGGCGAATCTTCTGGCACTGAAACCTCTTCTGAATCAGAAGATTCTGAAATCGAGTTGGGCAATGAAGTTAAGACCCTTATGACTCTAGCCAAGTTCACTTTTTCAGATCATGATGATTCAACTAGTGAAGAAAATTTGAATAGTGATTATGAAAATGAAGAAGATCTTCAAGATGCTTACAATGCCCTATACAAGGAAAGTTGTAAAATTGCCATTAAACTAAAACTTCAAAAAGAAAAGTTTTTAAAACTTAAAGAAAATTTTAAGTCACTTGTTTTAGAAAAATCCCATATTTCAGATTATTTTGAAAATATTAAATGTGATTTAGAATTCAAAACCTCCCTGATTGAAAATCTTAAATCTGAAAATGACAAACTTAAGCTTGAAAACTCTTCACTTTTGAGTTCAAAGGATACATGAAGGTATGCCCAAGGAGATCCGAAATTTGAGAAACTTTTATCCAGATCTAGAAAATGTGGCGACAAATCCGGATTGGGCTATGATAAAAATGTACCTTCTAAACAGAAGAATACTCTTCCTAAGTTTGTGAGAGGAGAAACCTCTAACTTAAAAGGAAAAAGTATTAATCCAAGTTTTTTTTTTAAAATGCTAAAACTTTTCAAAAACCTAAAAGAAATTATGTCAACTATAAAACTCAAAACCAAAACCCTTTAGCTGAAAAAATAGTTGATTTGCTTAAGGAGCTCTTAAAATCTAACTCAGTCGGTCACTCGTACAAAAATTACAAATACAAGAAGACTAACTATTCTCCTAAACCCAAAACAGTAATGAAATGGGTTCCTAAAGTTACTTGCTTGGTTGCCCACATTGCTTTCAAAGCTACAAGCCATTCAAAGTGGTACTTAGACAGTGGATGCTCAAGGCATATGACAGGCGACAAGGCTTTATTCACCGATCTTAAAGATATGACTGATGGGTCAGTCACATTTGGTGATGGTAGCAACGGCAAGATTATTGGCCAAGGTACGGTTCAACTCTATAACCTTCCCTTATTTAAGAATGTTTTATATGTTGAGGGGCTAAAACACAACCTGTTAAGCATATCTCAAATATGCGATAACAATCACAACTTGAAATTTTCTAATAAAGGTTGTGAAATCTTGAACAAAAAGGGTTCTGTAATATTAACTTGTCGCAGGACTTCTGAAAATTGCTATATTGTAAGCGATGGTAGCTCATCTAATCAATCGTGCTACATAGTCCATACCGATGAAACAGAATTATGGCATAAACGCCTTGGACATGTACACTACCGTAATTTATACAGATTGAGCAAGGGAGAACTAATAAGAGGTCTACCTAAATTACAAAATATAGATAAAATATGTGGTGAATGCCAGTATGGCAAGCAAACAAGGAGCTCTCACAAAAAGGTGAACTCCAATGCCACATCAAGACCACTCGAGCTTCTCCATGTGGATGTTATAGGACCTACCAAGACGGAGAGTCGAGGTGGCAAAAAAGACATCTTGGTAATTGTGGATGACTTTTCTAGATTCACTTGGGTAGCCTTCTTAAGGGATAAATAAAAAACCCTTGATGAAGTTAAAAGGATTCTTAAACGGATCTAAACTGAAAAAGGTTCTCAAGTGTGTAAGATCCATGGTGATCATGGATCTGAGTTCGAGAATAGCAGTTTTGAGAAATTCTGTAACGATCAGGGAATATCGCATGAATTCTCTGCACCTAAAACTCCTTAATAGAATGGAATTGTGGAAAGGAAAAATAGAGTGCTTCAAGAAATGGGAACTGTAATGTTGAATAGTATGAAGCTCCCAAAAAATCTTTAGGCTGAAACAGTGAATACTGCCTGCTATGTTATTAATCGGGTTTATATATGTAAATCTAATAATAAAACCGCTTATGAAATGTGGTTCGATAAAAAGCCTACTATCAAATACTTTCGAGTTTTTGGTAGCAAGTGCTATATTTTGCGTGACCATGAAAATCTGGGAAAGTTTGACACAAAAAGTGACGAAGGAATCTTTTTAGGATACTCTTTAAACAGTCGCGCATATCATGTACTGAACAAAAGGACTGGTGTTATTCAAGAATCAATTAATGTGGTCATAGATGATCATTTGAAACACTTGCCCCAAGTTCAGATAATGATGAAATTCTTCTAATTGACAAAACTGATACTTCATCAAGTCAAAACAACTCTGAATTATGAACTGTTAAAGATCATCCAATCGATCAAATTCTTGGAAATCCTCTCACTGGTGTGCACACTCATAGACAACTAGAAGACATATGTAATTACATGTGCTTTACATCTCAGATTGAACCGGTAAACGTAAAAGAAGCTCTTTCTGATGAAAACTGGATAGTAGCTATGCAGGAAGAACTTAATCAGTTTGTTCGAAATGATGTCTGATATCTTGTTCCTGGACCTAAAGATAGACACATTATAGGAACCAAGTGGATTTTCAAAAATAAAACTGATAAACTTGGTAATGTAATTCGAAACAAGGCAAGACTGGTTGTACAAGGGTACATTTAAATAGAAGGCATTGATTACGATGAAACCTTTGCTCCGGTTGCTTGCCTTGAATCAATCAGACTTTTTATATCCATTGCATGCTTTAGAAAATTTACAATTTATCAAATGGATGTAAAGAGTTCTTTTTTGAATGGTGATCTACATGAAGAAGTATATGTTGAACAACTTACAGGGTTTGAAGACCCTAAGTTTACTGATCATGTATATCGTCTTAAAAAAACTCTATATGGTTTAAAACAAGCTCCTAGAGCATGGTACGAAAAATTGACTAAGTTTTTACTAAGTCATAATTTTCAAATGGGTAGTGTCGATAAGATGCTTTTTGTTAAGAAACATAACGATGATATCTTAATGGTTCAGATCTATGTTGATGATATTATTTATGGATCAACTTGTACTAACATGACTGTTGAGTTTGCAGATTTGATGAAATCTAAGTTCGAAATGAGCATGGTTGGGGAATTAAATTATTTCCTTGGATTGCAAGTAAAACAACAACCAGATGACATTTTCATTTCACAAACAAAATATGCTCTGAACTTAATGAAAAAGTTTGGATTTGAGAATTGTAAGAATTTTGATACTCCTATGAGTACAACTTTAAGACTTTCAAAGGACTCTACAGGTAAAAATATAGATTCTAAATTATATCGTAGTATGATTGGTAGTCTACTTTACTTAACTGCTAGTAGACCTGATATTGCTTTAAGTGTTGGTATTTGCGCTAGATATCAGTCTGATCCTAAAGAGTCACATCTATCTGTTGTTAAGCGGATTATGCGATATGTCTCAAGTTCTGCTAAAATGGGTCTCTAGTATCCATTTGATACTAGTGTGCAATTGGCTGGGTATTCAGATGCTGATTGGGCTGGAAATATTGATGACAGAAAATCAACCAATGGTGATTGTTTCTATATTGGAAACTGTTTGGTTTCTTGGTTTAGCAAGAAGCAAAGTTCTATATTGCTCTCAACTGCTGAGGCTGAATACTTCGCAGCAGGAAATGCTTGTACTCAGCTTGTTTAGATGAAACGTATGTTAAGCGATTATGGAATTGCACAAGAATCAATGATATTATATTGTGACAATTCCAGTGCTATAAATATATCAAAAAACCCAATCCAACATTCACGTACCAAGCACATTGACATTAGGTATCACTATATTTATGAATTAGTGGAAGATAAAATAATATCCTTGGAATATATACCAACCGAGACTCAACTTGCCGACATTTTCACTAAACTGCTCGACAAAAGCAGGTTTAATAAATTGAAATTTGATCTCGGAATGTGCATACAAAATTGATTATTTATGCATATTTGTATCATAGTGTATATATATTTGACAATTTATCTGTTTAAATTTTAAATTTTTATGAAAAATGTATGTTTTTGTGTTTTCAGACCAGTCGAGGACGTGCTCAACTAGTTGTGGTACAACCGGTCGAGAACGGTCCTCGACCAGTCGTGTAGCGCGTTGGAATCTTTTAAAATTGGGGAGAATTTTCATCTTCTTCATTTCCATTTTACTCTCCAATGAGCCGAGGCACGACTAGTCGTACCCACCTTCCTAGATCTTCAAGGTTAGTACATCATTTGTGTTTCTTTTGTAGATTCTAGTTCCTATTACTTCATTTTCACCCTTGAAGTAATCTATTTTGAGATTCATTACAATTTTGGGATTTTTTTTTTGTTTTGAAATCTGATCTAGCAAAATCCAATTTTCACATCTTTTGTATCTCCTAGATCTTTTGATTTTCATTCTGATAATGGATGCTAGGGGGAAAAAGAAAACTTCCCGTTGTCCGTCTTCTTCTAGATCAGCTCCTCTTGCTAGGCGCTATCTTCGTTCACCTGAGGATGATCCCTCTGATGTATGAGATTTGTGTATGCGCAATGTCATTGTTGAACGGTCTGTCTGTATTGAACATATTATTCCTTTTGGTATTCTACATATACTCCAAGCTGTAGGATGAGATAACATTTTACATTGGGGTGGGCCTGCATACCAATCTATTGCACATGCCATGTTTGCATGTATCTCAGAGTTTTCTTTTGAGAATTTAACTTTTAAAATTAATACTAGAGAAGGTCTATTTGAAGTTGATTGTCATCTGATTGCAGTTTTAATGGATATACCTGTTAATGAGAAGGGTATTCCTATTCATAATTTATCTGAAAAACCCTCCGAATATGAAAAGCGTATACTAACCAGAGATTTGTGTAGTATGAATGTGTAATGGACTCATAAAGGGAATGCGCTCCCTGCAAAGTACTTGTTACCCAAATACAGGGTACTTCACAGGATTTTTACGTCTAACCTATATCCTCGTTCTGGTAATAAGACAGAATTAACTGCCTTTATGGTTCGTGTGTTGCACTATGTCATTTCTGGTTCTAAAATGTGCCTTCCTTTCTCGATTTGTCATTCCATTATTCATTCTCGTCTCCATCCAGGTCATGGTGATATTCTTTTTGCCTATCTCTTGACTGTTTTAGCTACTCACATGCTCGTGGCTATGCCTGTTGGAGAAGCTCCCATCCATCATCTTATTTTTAACAATTCGAATATTAACAAAATGAAATTGGAATTGGCTCGTGGCCAAGTGGATGTTGGTAGAGCTGAAGCTGAGGATGAAGAAGCTGGTGATCTTCCTCCTGACGATGTGGATATGGATGATATTTTCGATGAACTTGAATCTGATTCTGGAAATGATCCTGATTTTGAGCTTTCTGATTTTGATGCTCGTCTTCGTGCTTTAGAAGAAAAGGTATGGAATATGAATATTGCTCATGATCTTCAGTTTAAATATATGCACAAATATCTTAAGCGCTTAAACAAAGGAATGAATAATCTTGATCCTACCATTCCTGCTCCTTCTTCAGGATCCGATTGAGTATTTTCATCCTTAGTATGTAATAACTTTCTTACTTTTGTTGAATTGTGCTCTCTATTTGGTTTGATGACTTTTTAAGTTATATAAGTAACTGGATTGTGAACGTTTACTTTCTTATATATTGTCGAGTTACTTCATCTATTCCTCTAATTATTATCCTTAACATTGTTACTTCCTTTGTCATATTGTGACAAAAAGGGGGAGAAGGTTTGATTGCTTATGGATATGAGTAGTTATTTTGGTTATATTTTAGATGTGTGCTGCTACTCAGGGGGAGTATAGTATATAAATAATGAGTTTGTGCTACTTAATGACAACTGGTGCATGATTCATTATTATGCATGTTGTGCTTCTCTTATTGGAGTATGTTTTGTCACAAATTTGACAAAGGGGGAGATTGTAAGTGCTATGTTCTCATGCCCTTTTGATTGTCAAATTTTGTGGTGCTAAAACCTTTTGTGTGCCAAAACCTCTATCTGTGTGTCTTGTGCTTGTATGTTGATATATATAATTCAAGACGACATCACAATGGTTCAAGACATGTACGGTGCTCTACTTCAAGAAATGCAAGGTTATGTACCTTGTCCTCTTCTGTATGCATCAATGTTCAGAGTTACATCGATAAGAAGAGTGTTTGTTCAAAGACTCAAGTGCATTTCAAGACTCAAGTACTACTCAAGTTGAAGTTTAAATTCAAGCTGTAGAAAATCTCAAGGTCAAGCTACATCAAGTAGAGATCTCAAGCTTCAAAGGTTAACCATCATCTGAAAGAATGAAGTTCAATGTTCATAATTCATGTCTCAGGTATGATAGACCTTAGTTTGACCTTAGGGTAGGTCATTTTGGATACATAATTCAAGATGAGTCTTCTTACATGAAGTTGGTCTGTTCTAAGACTAGTCTTGGACCTTGTTCGACTAGTCCTAGACCTGGTTCGATCAGTCCAAGAAATTCCACGACCAGTCCTAAGTTGTTGAAGATTTTCTGAAGTTTTTGGTTATTCTTCGACCAGTCTTGGAGACTGTTCGACCGGTCGTAGGGGTGTCACGACTCGTCCTTCCACCATTCCTAGAACTACGACTCAAACTCCAGCAACCAAATCTGATTTTCTACGACCAGTCCTGGGTCAGCTTCGACCAGTCGTAGGTGGTCTACGACCAGTCGTAGAATCCTAAGACTAGTCGTAGAACTGATTTTTCAGATCGCGCTTAAAATTTCAAAATGCCGTTGGAGCTGCGACCAGTTAAAGGGTTCCTAATACCAGTCGTAGACGCGATCTTTGCTTCTATAAATTGAACACGAATTTCAGAGTTTTTCATCGATCGATTAATTTGAGAAATTCAAGTCTTCACTCTGAGATAAGTTGTGTTCATTTTTAAGCTACGCTGTGCATATTTAATATTCTTTTGTTAGCTTTTCATATTTGATTTTATTCCTATATTCCAATATTATTTTGAACTCAATAATCTTAGGTGGGCCAAACTAATCAAAACAATGATGAATAACCATTAAAAACCTTTTACATATATATATATATATATATATATATATATATATATATATATATATTTACATACAAATTAACAACTTTATTTAAAGTTCTTAATTTTTTTTTTAAATCTAGATTTTTATTGAATCACAGTTTTTTTTTTAATTAAAATTATTGTATCAAAATCTCAAAATTTCTCAAACTTCGTTAATTGTTTTTCTAAGCTTCTTTACTATTTTTTTTTTTAAAAAAATAAAAATTCATAAGTTTTTTTAAACTTCTCAAATTTCTTTTTCGGAATATCAATTAGATATCAAAATCTCAATTTTTTAATTTCAAATTTTTTCAAACTTCATTTCCTAAAATCTCGATTTTTAATAAAATAAGAAGGATGTAGAGTGAGAAACTAATGAACGGCCTGGATATGTAATACATACATCAAGGTGGCCCCCACAGTAACCCCACATTAAGGCATGCTCCACCTTGTGTGAGTGAGTCATGACAGTTGAAGGGTAAGGTGGTTTTTGGCCATAAGACAGCCAAGGACCGTCTCTAATGTAGATAGTCTCTGACTGTCTCAAATGACTACTATAAGACAGCTAAAGACCGTCTCTAATGCGGACGGTCACTGATCGTCTCAGATGACCACTATAAGACAACTAAGGATAGTCTCTAATGTCGACGGTCTTTGACAGTCTCAGATGACTGCCTATAAGACAACTAAGGACTGTCTTTTATTCCAGATGGTGGATAACCGTCTTTTCTTTGCAGTTACCAACGAATTTTGACCGTCTTAAATGATTTGTGGACGTTCAACATTTATAAGACAATTTTTCTTCATATTAAAGACGGTTAAGAGCTGTCTATAATTTTAGAGACGGTTCATAGCTGTCTTTAAACCAAGGGATTTTGCAGACGGTCCACAACCGTCTCAAAATTCGTCTTACTTTCCCCTTTTTCACGTAGTGTGGGTTATCTGCATAGCCCGCGTACCAAGACTACACGAATACGAAGAGATCGACTGTCAATTATGTCATGATCGATAGTGATTTGTATCGTAAGGGGGCCGATGGAGTTTTGCTCCAATGCCTATCAACGAAAGAAGCTCTGCTAGCAATTGGAGAGGTCCATGAAGGAATATGTGGGGCTCATCAAGCAGGAAGAAAAATGAGGCTCATGCTCATATGCTATGGATACTTCTAGCTGATGATGATGGCTGATTGTATTCAGTATGCTAAGGCTGTGAGGCTTGTCAAAGAAATGGGCAGATCCAGCATGTACCCGCCACAAAGATATATTATATTATAAAGCATTGGCCATTTCAAGGTTGGGCGATTGACTTAATAAGACAAATCCACTCACATTCATTGCGGATTGATTTGTTTATAATTGTTGTGACCGATTACTTCACTAAATGGGTAAAGGCAATGCCCATAAAAGGAGTCAGTCACTGAGAATCATTGAATTCATTGATAATAATATTATCCATCGATTTGAAATCTTAGAATCCATTACGATGGCATGAGATGGCATGATCTGAGCCACTGTCGGAGCCTCGTTCGGTCATCCCGAGTGTCCACACTAGGGCAACAACGGGCCTAACCGTTACGGTGAGCATCTTCACTAGAAGCTCCCCTTTCGCACAAGAAAAAAGGCCGCGACAAAAATTCTCGTGAGAAGCTGCATCTTTGTGATTGCTGATGGGATTAGTGGGCCCTACAGTGGTCAGTGGACCTATCCGGCCCATCCAAAAGCAATGGATTGTTGGATGGGGCCGTAGATTCAAAATCACTATGGACGGGTGCATTATCTTCTCCAACCAACCGAAAAACCCATCCTAGGGCAACAACGAGCCTAACCGTTAGGGTGAGCATCTTCGTGAGAAGCTCCCCTTTCGCACAAGAAAAAGGCTGCGGTGGAAATTCTCGTGTGAAGCTGCATCTTTGTGATTGCTGATGGGATTAGTGGGCCCCACAGTGGTCAGTGGTCTTATCCGGTCCATCCAGAAGCAATGGATCATTGGATGGGGCCATAGATTCAAAATCACCATGGACAAGTGCATCATCTTCTCCATCCAACTGAAAAAACCCATCCTCCTGATGTGGACCCCATTGCAAGATCTAAAATGTTCATTCGATGGTCCCTGATGGTGGAAGTCCATCCCAGCTCTTTATTAGATTAGATTCGATGACCACCTCTAGTTGCATGGTGAAGGATGGCATAAAGGAAGAAAATAGAAAGAGAAGAGAAAGATAACAGAGGGGAAAGAAAGGGAGAGGCAGCAACACTGGGTCATTGCTGAGTTTGCTCAGATGATTCCACCTGGCTCGGCTGTGTGTCAAGCTCAAGCTCACCCACGCAACGGTCTGGTTGCCAAGACCAGGCCGTTCGGAGCTGGTTAGCGACTCAATGCACATAGAGTAAGGGGTTGCTGCTCCTGGCTTGTTGTGCCCGACCAGTTAGGGCCGAGTTAAACCTGTCGTGGGCGAGTCGAGTTAACTCGTTCCAGCACCGAGTGGTGATGACCTGACAACAAGTTGGGTCCCTGACTATGGTGGGTGTTGGACTCAGTTGTGGTCCACCCAGACCACCACCATCTTTCTCGAGTCTCGACACAAACAGGAGGGCCAAAACTCGTCGCCTTCAGGTATGGGCCTAAGCCTGCAGAGTCAACTCGGTTTCGGTTTACATTAGTGGCTGTTTTGATGAATTCTAACCATCTAAGGCCATACACACATGTTGCACAATAGCTAGGGCTGTTAGGAGTGCATTTCCACCTAATCCAACTCCTAGTTTAAGGACGAGTGGGTGTGAGGTGAGTTGACTCGTTCAGAAACTCGATAGATTGGAAGTCTAATTGACTCGTTCCTTCAAACAGGAGACCAACCAAGAGACCCTTATACAACCACATTTAGCTTGATAATGATCCCAACTGAGTTTAAATTAGTTGAGTCAACTCAATTTTTACAACTATATAACTGCCATGTTAACTCAAGTTTGAATCCACCCAGTTACACTCCCTTGAACAATTACACCCAACTTTGAAGAATTGGGCTTCCCTCTATCACCGCATTAGCTATTAAACCCGGAAAGCTTCACCCTGAGGTGATTATTTTTTCCCTTGAACTTTCCGCCTTCATGTTAGCTTAAGTAATAGTTATTATTTCAACGTCAACTGATAACTGATATCTCTATTGCATGATCACTTGTGTTAGTTATTGATTTTCAACTATATGATCTACGTTTATCTGATATGAACACTTATATATTAAACATGAATATCTCCTCTTACTTGTGAAATGTTTGTGGAACTTGCACTGCTATACTTCTTAATGGAAATTTCACTTATATATATGTTCATCTGGACTTGGGATGTAACTTGATTGATTGTGATTATAATGGACCTCGACCTAGTGGCCAATTTGACTGATGGATTAAATGAAATATTAATATGGGCTTTCCATCTAGGGATCGTCGTGCCTATGTAGCTTTTGGATAATTCCTTTTTATCGCACTTCTTGACAGGCTATTTGTCATCCGTGGCTTTGATTTGATAATTACCTTATGTAGCTCTGATTAGATATTTTTTTTAAGTGGCTTGATGGATTATTTTTGTTTAACCACGTGATGGCAAGTCACACTTTTTAAATTATGATTAACCACTGCTTGAGGAGGTTACTATTAAACATCCTAATGTTAGAGTGTCATGAGCCGGGGATGGTGGTATGGGACATTATGCCCAAGTTGTTGGCCTATGCTAGGGGACGAGCCCCCCTTAGTGATCATCGAGCTTTCTTAAATTGGTCGTTTGTAATTGGAATAATAATGGTTGGGCTAATCATGCATCTATGGCATGTGTGCATTATCGAGTGCCTGGTTGACTGTTTGAAAGACCAATGTACTATTTGAATGACCCTTTTTGCATTTTGAATGGGTCGACTGTTTGAAAGACTCATTCTTGAGCACGAATGGACTAGTTGTCATGCCCCAAACTCAAAAACCGGGTTCACAAAATTCCCGATCACCGAATTCGGTGTTGACAGCCTCCATAGTACCCCATTCTCGGCTCCCAGCGTACATACAACAGATTCCGATCCTGTGATCCTACAAGGAGGATTTTCCAACGTACATTTATCTCGTAATGAGCATAACCACAAGATTAACCAAATCACAAAGGCAACATCATCATCACATATCCACTAATATAATCGTTTGAGTACAATGCTGAAAGGGAAATACATATATCGAAAATCAAAGCTCCAGAGGTCCACTACATGCTCCAAGCTCAAAGCTGCTGCAACCTAACGCCACCTGCACCATCTATCGTGCATAAGCTTATAGAAAGCTTAGTGGGTGGTGAAAGTGTGTGCACAAGGTAAGTGCCAAGTAAGCAATATTAGAGTAATCAGAGTAAGCGGAAATACTAACAAGCCCATAAATCATACAATATCAGAAATACTAGCAAGTTCATGAATCATACGATATCAGAGTAAACGAAAACATACTAGTAAGTCCTTGAATGCTATCAGTCGTACCAAGGCTATGCGATGCAAGAAAATAATAAGCCAATATCATATACTGAGGAAGCAATGTAGATCAGCTATACAATGCGGAGATAGTAAGCCAAATACTATGTGCTAAGGATGCAATGCAATATGCAATGCGAATGAAATGACCAAGCTGTTGTGTGAAGTCGAGATGATAGTACGTAATATCACAGGCTACGGGGTCTACCACAAAAGACTTCTATCCAAACCAGTCTCATACCTAAATTTGGATAGTCAGAACTCCATGTGGTGAACTCCTGATCTCATGTTAGTCGCGCGCCCAACCGAAATCCTGGCTATGCGAAGGTACTCAATAATTAGTTGCGCATCACCAGCCGGAGTGGATAGTGAATGAAATGAATGCATGAGTATGCAACTCCTACTCAATAAGTCCACATATTAGTATAGTTCCTCTCTGGGAAATCACCAGGGTCTATTACACTCCAAACCAGATTGCCGCCCCATCGCGAGCAACAAGGTGAGTGGAAGAGACCTTACTATCCACCTACCAATATCGGACCCTACTCGTCGATAGCAGACTCATTCCTCGAACTGGTCAGACTTAGCCTAGCATTGCCCCCGCCTCTCGGGCAGGTAAGGCCGTACCCCCTTCCAACCGACCACGACACGGTGGGAGACGAGACCTAATGGTATACGACCCTCATGCGCTCATGTATCCACTCGGTCTAGATGTTGGAGCAACTTCTAGAACCAAGAGGGTTCTGGGACTTTCACCCAAGGATATCTATAGCACCCCATGTAGAACAGATTTCCGGTGTTCCGTTTGGCCATCCACGATATGCCTGTAGAAGCTACGACCCTGACTTCGCTAGGGCGTATGGTAATCATAATCACACAATGCGAGATGCATGAGTCAAACAGTTCAATCATGCATCAATCCTGCGCATACCGTGCACTCATGTGAGACAATCTCCGCCTATTAGGAAGTCTCATAACAACCGGCACTATGGCATATGCAATGGTTAATCATATCTCATAACAAACATGCAGATGATGCGTATGGGCATGTATCATGATGCTATGCTGTCATATACTCATAATCGGTATCAATAATCGGCATCGACAATTGACCACGAGAATGTGGACATTCAACCAACATTGCCCCCAAGGAATGGCCCACATAGAGCCTAACAGATAGTGGACCCATGGCCTCACACAAGGGCCAAATATACAACACCATGGGCCTCACTCAAGAGCTTTTCACATCACGATGGGCCTCTCACATGAGCATAATATACATCACACTAGGCCTTAAACACGAATCGAATACACATCACAATGGGCCTCAAATACGGGCCGCATATACATCATATGGGTCTCAACAATCGGCCTCAGCAATCGGCTTCGACAATTGAAATCGGCCTCGACAATCAGAATCGGCCTCAATAATCGGAATCGGAATCAGCCTTGACAATCGGCCTCGACAATCAGAATCGGTATCGACATTTGGAATCGGCCTTGATACTCAGCCTCGACAATCGGAATCGGCCTATAAAATCGGCCTCGACAATCGGAATCGGCCCCGATACTCGACCTTGACAATCAGAATCTGTATCGACAATCAGAATCGGCCTCTACAATCAGAATTGGCCTTGATTATCGGAATCGATTGATAATCGGAATCGGCAAATCGGTCACGTCAATCAGAATCGGCAATCGGTCACGTCAATCAGAATCGGCAATCGGTCACGACAATCGGAATCAATCAAAATCGACAAATTGGTCACGTCAATCGAAATCGGCAATCGGTCATGACAATCGGAATCGATCGATAATCAGAATCGGCAAATCGGTCACGTCAATCGGAATCGGTCATGACGATCGAAATCGATCGATAATCAGAATCGGTAAATTGGTTCGTCAATCGGAATCGGCAATCGGTCATGACAATTAGAATCGATCGATAATCAGAATCGGCAAATCAGTCTGTCAATCAGAATTGTCAATTGGTCATGACAATCAGAATTGATCAATAATCAGAATCGGAAAATCGATCACGTCAATCGGAATCAGTAATCGGTCATGACAATCAGAATCGATCGATAATCAGAATAGGCAAATCGGTCACGTCAATCGGAATCGGCAATCGGTCATGACAATCGAAATCGATTGATAATCAAAATCAGAAAATCGGTCCGTCAATCGAAATCGGCAATCAGTCATAACAATCAGAATCGATCGATAATTAGAATCGACAAATTGGTCACGTCAATCGGAATCGACAATCGGTCATGACAATCAGAATCGATCGATAATCAAAATCGGTAAGTAGGTCACGTCAATCGGAATCGGCAATCAGTCATGACAATCGGAATAGGTAAGAATGGGCTTAACAAGGCCTAAGGGAAGGTCACAATGAGGACATTTAACCATCATTGCTCATCAATGTGGACATCTAATCAACATTGCTCCCAAGGAGTGACTCACATAAGGGATTCATAAGCAACGTAACGGCCACACATACATCACATCGGGCCTCGCCCATGGGCCTCAAATACATCACAATGGGCCACAACCTATGGGCCTCGAATACATAATAGGTCGGCCTTACACATGGGTCTCGTATGCATCAAATGGGCCACGCATCATGGGTCTAATACACGTCACAATGGGCCTCGTGTACATCAAGTCGAGCCTCATCATATGGGCCTCATATACGCCAAGTGGGCCGCATCAATGGGCTACACTAATGGGCCTCATAAACATCAAGTGGGCTGCATCAATGGGCCGCACTAATGGGCCTTATAAACATCAAGTGGGTCACATCACATGGGCCGCATAAATGAAACATGTACATCATTGTGGAATCATAAATCACAATTGGGCCTCACTCAGGGGCCTCATATACATCACAATGGGCATCGGTACATGGGCCATAAAATACATCAGGTGGGCCTCACAGATGGGCCACAAGTATATCAAAGTGGGCCTCTCGAATGGGCCACAAAATGCATTAATGTGAGCCTAACAGATGGGCCATATGATACATCAAGGTGGGCCTAACAGATGGGTGGCAGGGATAAAACATCTATATCATGGCGGGCCAACATGTGTAACCCGTACATCATAACAGGCCCTCATAGGGCAGCGCATGGCCCAGAAAATGGATGGACAACCCATTCATACATCATAATGGGCCTCGCAAGTCAGCCCATGTTTCGATAAAATGGATGGGTGGCGTGTATATACAACAAGGTGGGCCCTACACATACAACAGGTGGGCCTCAAAGGGTTTCAACGGTGGGTGCCAGCCCACTATTTCCCGCCGTGTGGACCATTGAATTTGGAGCTTCTTCATTTCCAGGCCCTTGGCCTAAGTGATATGGAAAATTGGATGGGCGATCTGGACATAAACATATGCAAGGTGGGCCCCACACGCCACCAACGGGTTCACAATGGAAGGCCAACGGAGGTATACAACACATACAACTTAGGTGGGCCAGCTGTTAGACGGTCAGTCCAACAGCGCCCAAGCCCCTTCTGGACAGTAAACAGGTGGGCTGCATGAATGAAACACTTACATATGGTGGGTCTCACGTCCCACTGAACGGTATAAATAAAACATACATCAAAGGTGGGTCCCATTTATCAGGGATGGACGGTAAGGATATACATCATATGGGTCCCATGTTCCAGCCCATGGACAGCATGGGAAAGACACATACATCAGAGAGTCCCACGTGCCAACAAGGTAGGGTGGACGGTGTGGATACCATACCTACATCGTGTGGGGTCCCACTGTCCATGCAATGGGCGGACAACGTGAATAAAACACTGACATCATGGTGGCCCACCGTCAAATGGACGGTTAGGATAAAACACATACCTTGAGATCAGGCCCCACAAAGCACTGCTGACGTCCTAAAGCAGCTAAAAAGTTGGGCCCACCGTCCAATAGGCTGGACGGGGTGGAAAATAAAACACATACATCGTAGTAAGGCCCACCGTCCAGACAGCTGGACGGTGTGAAATATATATAACATAAAGGTGGGCCCCACCCGTCCAAAAAGTGGATAGTGCGGCTGTTAATACATACATAGCAGTGGGTCCCACCGTCCCTGTTGGACGGTGCAGATGGAGTACATACATCACAAGTGGGCCCTACAAATGGACAGTGTAGATAAGGCACATACAACATGATAGGTTCCACCGTTCAGGGACTGGACGGTGGAACAAATATATACATCAGGTGGGGCCACGTAACTGGCTGACGTCCATGCAGTGGGACCCACCATCCCAGCTCTGCTGGACGGACGACTGGATAATACCCATATATTACATGGTCCCACATGGATGAAACATATACATAAAAGTGGGTCCACACGTGTGGGACCCACCAGCTTTGTCATAAAGCTGATATTGGTGTTTTTCCTTATCATGCAGTCCAGCAGCCTCTGCTGCTGGACGCCCAATGACTGGACGGTGTGAATGAAACACCTGTATCAACGTCGGGGAGGGGTCCATGTATACATGGCCCATCAGCCACGCACATAGAGGTGGCCCACGTCCAGGTGCTGGACAACGTGGATGGCGCACACACAATACATGGGATCCACAATTCAAGCTGATATTTACGATTCCCTTCATCCAAGGCCTACCAAAAGGTGGTAGCAAGGTGGGCCTCATGATCGAACGGTCTGGATTTACTGATCAAATGGGCCACATCATCACCAAAAAAAGGAAGAAAGAGAGATAGAGAGAGAGAGGCGGTGTAGTTAAGGGACCCCGCCACTACGGGCCCCTCACAGATCATAACACATACATTCAAGTGGGTCCCATCATAAGTGGGCCCTCAAATGATCAAATCCACACAAGCAACATAAAAGAAAACACCCACCTTTGATCTTCTTGGACTTCTTCCGCCAAAGCATCATAGAGCTTCAATGGACGAACTTCAACAGTTGAGATTAGTTTGGGAGGGTGGGGATGTGAGATAGGAAGTGGGCCACACAAAGCTTCTCTCATGGAGAGCCATGGACGTGGGTTGCTTGGGAGGAAATGAGAGAGAGAGAGATGAGAGAGAGAGGTGTGAGTGATGTAAGAGGGTGATGGGTGAAAAGGTGAGTGATGGGTGATGTGTACTTGGGTGTAAGAGAGAGAGTTGACTTTGGGGTTGCTTGGGGATGAGATTGTACTTGACATGTTAGGTAATGTGTACTTGATTGATGGGATTGATGAGATTTGATGGATGTTCTCTTGGGTTTTGCAACCCGTGGTGTTTTTCCTCGAACTGAACGCGGGCCCACATCTTCTGGTTAGGGTATCACCTCGGCGCGTGAGATGCGGTATCGGAACCGCCGTGACGGCGCGGTCGCACTGGTACAAGTCTCGGGTTGAGTCAACTCAGATATACGGGACATGACTCAGGATCGCGTGCAAATGCCAATAACAGATCGCGGGTTGACGAAATTCAACTGGGAGGACCTCGGAAGCCTACGGAACGGTACAGTCTAGGATATGGGCCTTACATTAGTTGTTTGAAAGGTCCATTCATTTGACATGTGGGCGTTATCGGGTGCCTGGTTGACTGTTTGAAAGACCAGCGTACTGTTCGAACGACCTTTTTTGTAATCTGAATGAGTCGACTGTTTGAAAGACCCATTCTTTTGCATAAATGGACTGACTGTTTGAAAGGTCTATTCACTTGTCCAAATGGATGAGCATCCGTAGTTGATGTGCATTCACGCATTCATACATTTAAATAAGATTACATTATGGAATGTTTTGTATGTTTTATTGTTTAAACTATGCCTAACTAATGTGGTGGTGTGTAATCTTGAGGGGAATTCATACTGAGCAGACCACTCGTCCTTTGAATTTACAACCATATAGATAATGCATGCATAACTCTGGATGATGGTGCTTATAAAGTAGACCCTGATGCTGACCCCACTAGGATGGGAGAGGAATTCTTTGGGAAGGAGCCCTGTCAGGATGTGGCTGAACTCTATGGGCTCAACCAGTAGATCATAGTTTATTTCCTTTTTAGTTTTTAGTTAAAATATTTTACGAACATAGGTTTTGTACCAAGTCCTCAGTTGAGAAAACTATGATTTAATGATATGTGATATTTGATGGCATACCATGCGTAGTTTTTTATCTCGCACTTTGATTTCTACAGGTTTGCATCATACATATAATTGCATTCTAGGTAAACACCCTGGGTTTTCAAAAAGGAGTACTATATCGGGTTTTGAAAACCAGCGCATTACATAATATTACAAAAAGAAGGTTAACTCCTATAGATTATAAGTTGGAAGCCACTAAGTACACTAGAAACTTAATGTTTGGATGCATTTGATTGATTAATTATTTAAAGAGAACTTAGTTTAAATGTTTACAAGTGATATTAGGTTCTATATTGTCAATATTTCATTCTTATATCTTTAAATTTTACTCATATGTATAGGATTGCATAGAATAATATTTTCTAAAGAGGTTTGAAATTTGGATTTTTGAAAGATTAATTTCCGCATGTTTTGATTGGGATTAGCAAAATGCTGGTTTATGGGTGTGTTGAGTGTGAAATATTGTATATTTTTCACTTGTTATACATTGGTTTTATAAACATGGATGTGCTTAATTGATTTAATTAGGCATATTTTTCTTGCGATGTGATTTTAAGAGTTAAGGAGAAAAGGATGCTTAAAGCGATGATTTAATATCAAAGAATAACTTAGTGAAGGATTGGATCTATGAAGGTCAAGATTGAAGAATTCAAGTACCAAAAATATAAGGAAACTAAGTGAGGAAGGAAGAAAATTGAAGACTCAAAGTGAAGAAATCGGAAAGTACATAAATCAACACTTTGATGCCATCGATGAGACATTCGATGCCATTGAAGCCATCTACGATCTCATTGCAAAAATCATGAAATTCTTGATTTCTTTGTTAGACAAATTCATGTACCATTCGATGCCATCGAAGCCATGTTTGATTCCATCGAAGCCAAATTCGATCCCATAGAAGGAGCTTCGATGCCATCAAGAAAATACCAAAATTTGAGAGTTCATTGCTGGACAATTTCCTGATTTCGCCCAGTTTCTTTGATGGGAGTTCGATGCCATTGAAGATGTGAAAGCTATATAAATTCAAGGTCCGTTTAAAATCAGTGCAAATCAAAGCTATAGAAAGGCATGTTTTATGCTTTCTTAGACACGAATTAAGGTAGGAGTAGAGAAAGGAGTTGTGGAGCTTCAAGGAGTCCTCCCTCCTCTTCAATCCTTCGGTTTTAGTTAGTTTTTATGTTTTTTTTTTAATATATATATATATATATATATATATATATATATATTTATTTATTTTAAATTTAGTTCAATTATGTCCATGGTTGGTTAATCTCTTAGCCTGAGCTAAGAGGTGAAGCTTGTAGTTCTTCTTAAAGTTTAGTTTATTTTGATTCAAGTTATTTGGTTTTTTATGTTGAACAATTCATTGATATTTAGTTAATTCTAGTTTATTTTGATCCATTATCAACTTTAGGCACATTGGATTCCTATGAAGACTATACATATTTTCTTATCTATTTTGTAAATAGAGTGATTTGTAGATTCCATTAATCTATCTTTGATTCTGAGCATGATGGATGCTTTGAATATACTACAATCAAGTCACTGATGTTTTATGAGGGAACCAATTCGAAGAAAGTTCAATTCTGTTTTGAAGCATATAACTGTTTTGAAGCATATAAATGATGATTTAATTGCTTTATTATTCGGCATGATAGGATAGGACTTCGATTCCAGTTGAGTGATCCAATTGAATCAAGTAAATTAACATTAAGGAAACTATAAGTGGATCTTTGTCACTCTAGTATTCTATTTCTGATAGTTTCTTCCAAAATTACTCTTTAAACCAAGATTTTAGTAGTTAATTTAGATTCTATTTCTAATTCTAACTTATTCTAGCAATTTCACAATAGCAAGTCCTTATGGGTATGACCTCGGTCTCATCGAGTTATTACTACATCGCAGCTCTGCACTTGGGTTGTCATAACGGATGTTTCTCTCTTTAATATGACATCTGAACCACTGCCACGTAGTTTTCCAAATCCTTCTATATTTGACATGTCTCTCTATTTATTCCACTTCTAAATGCCTCTCGACTGCTTCATTTCTGTTGGTGAAGGTTTTGTTTTGGTTGCCATCAGTCTCCATTTATATCTTAAAAAGCTTGACTTCACTTCTTGTATAACTCCATGTCGACCATAATGCTTCGTCGACCAACCACTGATGCGTAGTACTAGCTTTACGCCAGTTGTAATTAGTAAAAAAGTGCAACAAGTGCTATATCAATGAACAAAGCCACCTACAGATTCATACTCTCGGAGTGACCGACCATTCACTTATTGAAAGCCTCAGTCTGAACTCGCGAGTCCTCTGCCTGAACTCATGTTAGTTTTACGATGTGTTGAATCCCCCTTTGCATATCAACCATCCCGGGTCACTTAATCTCAAGAGGTTCAACTCGAGATGTCGATACTCTATCTAGATTTGAAGGAACGGGCACTATTCTAGTAAATATACTTATGTCATAAAAGGAATTTATAGTCCCACTAAGTGTGCCAAAAAATGTTTGACACTCGGTTTGTTTTCTGTTATACGGGCGTGCCAGAATCGATATAGCGGCTCGATCCAAACTGATTAACTTTGACCCCAAGTGCCAAAATAAGCCTATACGTCTAATATATATGTATATGACCAGATTCAAAGAAGATCGATTGCTTACTCAATTACTTGCAGAATTCGATAATGATTAGGCGATAATCGAATGGTGGGATTCTTCCTCCGAAGATGGGTTACTACGTGCCCTCCATAAGAAAAGACATTCAAAATATCAGTGTAAATAAAAAAAGAGGAAAAACTAATAATTGGTCACTAGGAGCAGCTACAAGAATGCATCTCTCGAAAGGAGTGCTTGATATTGGATAAAGAACAAATCCATCATATGTGCATAGACTTGGATTACAACTAAAGATTATAACTAAGAATTTCCACTACTCCTAGGATAAGCTAATATAAAAGATAAATTGATAGATTTGATTGATTGTTGTTGTTTGATTGGCGTGATACGCATTACTCTATTGATTTCCTTTGTTATTTATAGAATTCTGTTGTACCTTATTCTTTCAGATCCTTCTTCCATTACTATAATGGTTATAATTGTCCAAAAGCCTCTTTAGATTATTTTTCTAGTACGTTTCTTCTTCATGACCGTTCCTCTTCTTTCGACTAAGCCTTGCATTGGTTGCTAATCGTTCATCGGCCAGACATTGGCCGCATTGCTTTTTCCAGTTGTTTGATGACATGTAGTATTAATTCTTCTAGATGTTTCTCTCTTTAATATGACATTTGAACCATTGCCACATAGTTTTCCAAATCCTTCTCTTTTGACATGTCTCTTTATCTGTTCCAATTTTGAATGTCTCACGACTACTTACTTCACTTTTATCGGCCAAAGTTTTATTTTGGTTGCCCTCAGTCGCCTTTTATATCTTAAAAAGCTCGACCTCGCTTTTTGTATAACTCGATGTCGACCACAATGCTTAGTTAACCAACCACTAACGTGTAGTACTAGCTCTACGCCAATTGTAATCCGTAAAAGGGTGCAATAAGTGCTTTATCAGCAAACAAAGCCACCCACCAATTTATGCTCTCGGTGTGGCCGACCATCCACCTATAAAAAGACTTAGTCCGAACTCGCGAGTGCTCTGCCTGAACTTGCAATAGTTTTGCAATGTGCTGAATCCCCCTTTATATATCAACCATTACGACTAACATAATCTCAAGAGGTTCAACCTGATATGTCGATGATCTATCTGGATTTGGAGGAACATG